>BLKR01015266.1:0-87732 GCA_011170035.1 Teleogryllus occipitalis | reverse complement strand
TCTATCACAGCACGTGCAAATTAGCAAAACACGAAATAACGAATAAATAATATGGCAAGTGACATGTGACACAATTATTATTATTATTTAAGGTCTCCTAAAATTGACACATTTATTTTATATTTTAGATTGATGTAAAGATATCCAGTAATTGGCAGTACAGCGATTGGTGTCTGTGCCCAGAGCATTGGAGATTTATTTGTAATGTTTGTTGTACTCAGAGGTGTGCCAAACATTCAGACACAGAGCACCGGCCTGGATGCGTGGCGGCCTGGATTTCTCGTGAGCACCGGCCTGGATGCGAAAATGAAAATAAAAATTTGGTAGAAGAAAAACCAATCAGACTCGAAGGTCCAGTCGAGTAGTGCGCTACTCGCAGTTTATTGATCGTCTAGTGCCGTCGGTTCGTGACTTCAGCGGACTTCGCCGCCGCACGCAAAGCGTCCAAATCTCCTTTAGGGGAAGTTATTAAGATTTTTTCCGCCCCAAATAGGCGCTGAAGGGAGGGATTTATGTAGGCAAAATGCAACAGTAGTAATTTTTTCATTGCGATTTTCTTTATAATCAGGAACTCACGGAAGAAGGAATGTTTGCTTTACGTTTTGCGCCGATTCCGTAAATTGAAATAAAGAACGCGCTACGAATAGCAAATATGTTTTCACTATCACACTCAATAGGGCAAATCTCTTTGCAGTTCCATTGTGTTTGTGTAATATTATATACTTTAACCTTCTTTAAGGTAAAAATATGATTCAAAATTATTAAACGTAAATATATGAATAAATCCTGTTGGGGCTATTATATTCCGTTACAAGGCCTATAAACTGTTTTTGTTATTATTGAACGATTGTTATATTTTGATGATTAATTGTTCAATCAATCGTTCAATCAATTGAATCGTTTATTTCACAAACCCGTCAAACGCCAAAATTTAAAATACGCTTTAGCGGTGGAATATTGTTCCATGAGAATAGAGCCATCGCTTATTCCATATTTACCTGAAAAATATTCATTTATTAACTGCTTTAATATAAAAAAAAATTCGAAATCGAAAAAACTGTGACACTTTTTCTCAATTTTCTCGACATGACATGTTTGGCGTTTGACGAGTTTCTGAAATAAACGATTCAATTGTCAAATTTCTTACGTTTTCCATAGGAGAGGATCTTCATAGTTTTGAGGAACGTAACCCTCATACGTGGATCTAACAGCGCCCTTTCTGAGGTTTCAATTTACAGTAAATGAAATTGCTTTATTCTAACGCAGTTCCGCCTAGCCGTTATTGTTTACGACTTCTCTGGAGACGTTTGGCCCAGACAGGAAAACAAAGTGCTGAGGTAGCGTGGCTGGCTTAGGGCCAGGGGGCATCAGGCTACAAGGCGGTGACCTGGCACTTGGAGGGTGTTGGGAGAATTACTGGCGGAGATGCAAATGCCTACACCGCGTGTGTGGCGACCTGTGACGTAGTGGTCAGGCCTTTCACCTTTCGCCTTTGAGTATCGGAGTTCAAATCCTGGTCCATTTATGTGGGTTTTGAGGTGAAATAATGGGTTCGCTGCAAGTTTCTTAGAGGTTCTCTAGAGCTAGGCTCTCATTGCACAATAATTGCTCAATCAAATTAAATCAAATAATTGTACCACGGCCTATTAGCCCGAAAACGTCTACTAATATTCTTCAGATTGTTAGAAATTTGCAGTTTAATATAATTGGTTTGTAAATAATGGGGAAAATCGAATTAAGTCTTTGTAGTCTTTCCGGCAGAAGGCTATAATATATTCGTTATTGTCGCAAAGTTTTCCATCGGAGGTTTTTTTGGTGGGGGGACTCGCAAGTAGAGTGCGTGTGGGCCATTGTGTCCTCTCGAGCGTGCGTCTGCAAGAAGCCATTGTAATGGTGCGTTGTTTTATTCCTTTCTTCTTCTGTTTCTGTTGTTTGATGTTTTATAGTTTATTATTTGGAAGACTGTGAATCAGAAACAAAGAAGCAGTTTTTGCACACTTAATACGATTTTTTTTCGGGTTTTCCTGCTTCAAGAAATAAGCTAGGCTCGGGCGAATACTGCACCACCATTCTATCGTTCCTTGGCTGTTAACTGCCCAGGTGCCATTAAGCCTGGCAACAATACTACTAGTAACGAGGAAGAAAAAGAAGAAAGTTGATCGTGCAGTTGACTACTTTCTTTTCCCTTTCCCTCTTTGTCCGCAGTGTGGTTGACTCCGATTCGTTCAAAGCGTTCAGTCGGGTGAAGATGTTTGACACCTCGGGAGCGAGACCGGTCTCTTCGGCCGAGTCCGCCTGTCCAGAGCGAGCTCCGCGTTCGAGCGGAAGGTTCTTCGATTTTACGGAGGAATCTGAGCAGCCCTTCCGAGCAGGCAATCTTTTTCAAAATGCTGGCGGGTCGATGCAACACAGTATTGAGCGACCAGAACCCGCATGTTAGGGCGTACAAATTTATCTGAAAACCAAGTACTTAGAAATATATTTTACACTATTTGCTGCTATTCATTAGAAAAAAAATGCTCGTGTTGGCTTCTTTAGTATATCTACGTATAATCCCTCAGAGTATTCGCATAACCCCGACCTCACTTCAACCTGCCTCCGCCCTTCCCCGCTACGGCTTCCCCGCGTGCCGCCCCCGCTTCGCCCGTTTCCCGTTTCGAAGCGCGCTCGCATCGTCCCACCCCCAATTTGACCCGCCCCATCGCGGGCTGCCGCCGCTTTGTCCAATTCGTGCGGCGTATCGCCACTTGTAACGTCTTCCCTACGTTCTACACTTGCACTTCGCTTCTCACTATACCCCCATCCGCGCCCTCTTACCGTTCACCTTTCTGAATTTCTTGATGTGGCCATCCTCCTGCGTTCTGCGTCGTACCCTCCACGTCCCCAACTCGTCCGCCCCGTTCTAGTCATGTTTTTCTCTCACCCCGCCCCTCCGTCAATCGCTCTGCCGTGCTCTTCCCGCTCCACCTCGCTGTCCATTGCCCCAATATTCCCGCCCTATTTTTTTTTCTCGCTCCGCCCTATCCCTCCCCGTCCTTGACTCCGCCTTTCCCTGCTCGGCCTCGCCTGTTCTACCCAGCCCTGCCCCACCCTGCCCCGCCCCACCCCGCCCCGCCCCGCACCGGTCTCTCCCTTCGTTTGGCGGCTCGTCCGCGGCGCCAATCTCCGCGTTCGCTGCCCCGGCGCGGCGACGGGCTGCGTCCGCGCCGGTGGACCTTCGATTTCGTGACGGACGCGACCCCGAACTTGGCAGGGTGCTCGACGGACGAACGGCCTGCCACCCCTCCCGGCCCCTCCCGGCCCCTCCCGCCCCGCCGCAAAGCGAAACGATTCGTTGGGTGGCGTGGGGCTCGGGCGCTTCGCTTCGATTTTCTCTCCTGACACACGCGCGTCTTCCCGATGGGGCCTGACGGCTCCCTGCCCCTGCCCCTGCCACGCCACGCCACGCCCCGCTTTTTTCGTGCCTGTCGCGGGAAATTACGCACGATGAAGCGTCAGGAAGCGAGGATACGGAAATCAATATGACACGCTTATTCGACGATGAGGTGAATTGACATGTGATGAGTAATTATAAACAAACGAACAATTTGTATTTGCTGAATTATCATGCGAACCATCGCTGAATCGTACGAATAATTGAATTTATTTTACTTATCGAATGATTTGGCCTCTGGAAATGTCAGATATGTTTACATGTTTATGGAATATATGGTTTCCGGGAAAGGGAAGATCCAAATGGATTCGTCTCAAACATAATTAATGTTTCCTTCCTGCTCGTGTTTTCTCAAACCCCTAAACATTTAATTCAAAGCTAGTCCATGCGGAGTAACCGATGTTGATTTGTTAGCGAGTGACTTTGCTTCCCAGAAGTTCTAATGTTCATTAGGTACATGTTCAACTTACATTTTGCTGACAGTTTGTCAGTTTTCTCTCCACTCCAACTTTCGTGTTCTAGCATTCTACTAGCTAGTTTCATTATTTCCTGTTTTTATCGTGTGTACGTCTTCTCTCCAGTCTCGTGTCTCACAGGAGGCTTAAACATTGATCTTGGTAAATATTGCTTTAATCTGCACGAGGGTAAACACGTTTATATGCGGGATGTTGCGTTTGCGTTTAACATGCGAGAAACATTTTAGGGACGTTTTATGCTCACAGAATTTTGGTGCGTAAACATAACTCTAACTCTTTTTCCTCAAATCACTGTTTCTATATTCGTGAAGGGACCGTTTTTGTTCCCGAATTTTAGTCAGGGTAGATTTAGTACACGAGTTATTTTTCAAGTGAACCCCATCAGCAAATGACACGACCCCTTCTTTAGCCTTTGTACACAAACTTTTGTCGGTATGAATTGAAAATGGTTACACTGGTTGTGTGTGGTTACATGGTATCAAACGGAATAAAAAAGTAATTACAGTAATTTCAATGTAGTGGTAGTTATGTTCGTTTTGTATTCTCTGCAAGAAAGACAATTGAATTCAACTTGATCTTTTCGTTATCTTATAAATAGAAAAGTATATCTCGACTGTGTCCAGTTGGCTTTCCTTTATTGTAACTTTATTTCAGCAACAAACATACAATTTTGTTATCGTTACACCGACTAATCCTGGCTGTGTAAGTCACATAACGAATAAGTCGCTGTGTTTGTTACTTAAAACTCGTGAAATGAACGCCAGAACACAGAGACGCAAAAAATAGAGACGTAGTTTTAGCTCATTGACGCAGTTTTAGCAATTGGCACATTGACACAAAACCAACCAGATTACCCGGTAGTAATGAATTACCTAGTTTATTACATTCCTCCTCTCTACCTCCTCCGCCCCTTCTCTTAATCTCTGCCCACACACTTCTCCCAGCTCCCTATCCGTATTCCACACCCGCCCTGTTTCATGCCCTAGCCCCTTGATCCCCTTTCCTCAAGGCCCGCCTCCGCTCCCACGAACGGAGTGAAGAAAAGTTGGAAAGTCAATTTGGCCTACAATTATGCCATTGATCCGTGGTGTTTTAGATATCGCAATAATGCGTATAATTACGTTTATACTACCACACCAATTAAGAATTAACAATTTATCTCAAACATTTGCAGTTAGTAAATCTCGTGACCTCGGGATCACCTACATTTTCAAGTACCATAAGGACAAGACTGTCGAATCTCTTTCACGTATCATTGTAAAGCTCCTGCGTATTCATCCCGTGCTTGGTCGTAGAAAAATTTCTTCTAGAACATTAATTTTTATTAACCACGTTTAGATTTAATTTTACGAACATTTCCTTATTTTCGAGTTTTTTCGTGGCTGTTCATCTTTTTCCCCCAGTCTCCAAGGTAACTCCGTAAAATTCACCCCACAATATCTCTGTGAAGAAGGCGAACGAGGAATCCAATGAAATTTGTGGGTAGGATGCGAAGGGTTTGCAAAGGTTGAGGGAAGCAGAAAGGGGCATTGCATTGTTCGTGCGAGACCAGCGTTTTCCATAACTCATCGATAAATCGATTTCTCCAACATATTCACGAAATTCCCTTTATATTTCTCACTTTTGCTACCATCTTGCCACGCTTTTCTTTTATTCAGTTGGACTCAAACCCTCCTTATGCTAAAGAAAGATGGCTGTTTTGTAACATTGATAAGTCGTTATGAACACTAAATTCCTTAAATATTCTACTGCTGGATAGAGCATTACCCCTTAGGAGGTATCAAACAGATTTTGAACATTTAAAACCCGGATGACTTATGTTTCTTTGACCGTAAATATTCCTTTTTGAATCTTTTTTACATTTGGAAGTTAAGCTCTTCTGGATAATCTCAATTTGTAGCATGGGTGGTCCGAATAGTGCAAAACCTCGGATTCTCTGTCAAAGTAAATTGACTATTTGATATTTTATGCAGTTTAATCACACGGCTCTTACATTTTCCCGTCTTTAACGAACAATTAGCAATAATAGAAATTTTACCAATTCACGATACGTACACGTCGCAACGCAGAGTTCGGGGTTTAGCCGTTCAAAGTTAGGTTCCTGTACAGAGCTGTTTAAAATTTTAGAAACAAAGATTTACAAAGTATGGAACGTTCGTACGGGTCCAATTGCGAAATGTTTATTACGCAAATTCATGTGGTGTGGATTTTACCCATTGAATAGTTCTTGTATGAAATTAATTCGTATATTTATTATGCAAAAACCCAAAGAACTCCAAATGATTGTCAAATTAGTCATAAAATTATAATATGGATACACATATGTATTCTAAATAAGTAAATATGTGTATCCATCCCAATGATGTAAATACCCAAAACATTGACACACTATTATAATTTCATGTTTGTATGAACTGTATATTATTGTGTAATGAAATAATTGTAAAACTTCTTTAAACGCTAAATTGATACTCGTGTTCGCTTTTGAACCGAACAGCGACCTTAAATAAATTTAAAAAAATATATAATAGAAGGTGTGCTTTATTTTTAACGATAATCAACCTTGAATCATGTTTTTATTTATTCTTTAAATGTGTTGAGAGCACAACATTTTGCAAAGACGTTGTTTGCATCATCAGAAGCTACAAAAATACAAACTTATTTTACAAACGCATTTTGAGACATGTTTACAAAAAGAGAGAAAATTTTTTCTATTGTATTTTTTCTGCTTTAACATTTTGTATTATTTACTTTAATTAATATGATGTAATTATTTTGAACTATTTTGTTGTATTCTCTTTTTTATTACTTTGTTTCAAAAACATTTTAAGCTTGTATTTTTATAGCACCTGATGATGCAAACAACCAGTTAGAGAAACTTTGTGTTCTCGGCACTTTTAGAACATAAATAAATATTTCAAGTTCGGTTGTCGTTAAAAATAAAGGATACCGTTCCATTATAATTTTATTTATATTTGTTAATTGATTTCAGAAATCGTAAATGAACAACTAATGTCAAAGGTTAGGCCTTGAGAAAATTTTTCTGGAATTCATAACTTATTACACAATAAGTGTCCATTCAGTACATATATGTACTATATATTATATAGTACTATGTATACTATATAGTGTTTTTTTGTTTTTTTACTTATGCCTCTGGTGAATAATTTTTACTAATCATATCTCTAAGGTATGTATGAATTCTCTTTGGCGTGCACTACGCCAAAGTGGTGCATTTCCCGTAAATGACAATTTATCAGGAAATGTCACAAATTACATGTAAGCATGGCTATCGTAAATAATTACTTGTCTTATTGAACCATTGCACAGGATATATCTGCCTTGACGATATCAAGTAAGGAAAATGTTTTCCTCGAGGTTTCTTTTTGTTTTCTCTCTCTTGTATCTTCTCCTCACCTCGCAGTTTTGCATTCGATCCGTTGAAACTCTTCTTAAAAATAAGATTTAAAATTGTGTGTCATATTGTTTTTTGAAATCACATTTTGTTCTGACATTTTTTTTTTTCATTTCATCATGGCAAAAGTCAGAAAAGCACAGTTTATCTGCGATATTTATATCGCCACTGTATATGTCATGAGTTTCTGAGTTGGCACAGGACCCTTACTTCATCTGGAATAGAAATGGGCCACTGGGAATATACAAAGCGGACGAGAAGTCTGTAAATGGAACGCCGACACGGAAATAATATGATGTATGACGGCTCTCGTGAAACACTTGAGCTCAGCGATTGTGTAAGTTCAATGGCGTGAGACTGCGCGGCAGCGGCGTTGGGAACTCCGTTTGAACGCATTCGATTCACATTCATTCTCTCGTTTTGATTGGCCTACATGCGACCGAGCTACATTGTTCTCTGATAGTCTCGTATGTCATTCTGAATGATAGAGTTGGATGCTTGTATATTATTTTGTGAACCAAATTCATATATTGCACGTATTGAAATGACATACTTCATTTATTGGCAGGATTTTCTGTGTATCCACATGATTCTGTGCATATCCTTTTTAAACTTATCGGAATGATTTGCGAGGTAAATACAAATCAAAGTTATAGAAACCGATAGAAAAACTCGTGAGAATGCGCCACACACCGAAACATTTCCCCCTCTAAGTATAATTACACAACATTTACTCAGATTTTAATCTTTCGAAAGGACGATCCGTCTCGGAGGAGGGCAAGTTTACATTGGTTGTCAGTCCTTGCGGAAATGCGCAATAAACGCGAGCTCCCCCACTGAGAGTTTCAAGTGAGATCCTATCTTCCATTGGATACCATCTCCACTTTGTTGCAGTGATACGCGCGGTCGTTGTGAATTCTTTTCTCGAGGCTTCTGTCTCTCAGAACGCTGTTATGTGGAGAGTAAGCAAACTATCCTCGTCCATCAGACTGAAATTCTTTCCAATGTATATATTGCCTGTTGTGAAGGAATCGTTTGTCACATACTAAGATAGACTAAAGCTCATATTTAATAATACATACGTATTTTTTTTCATTGTAAGAAAATTAAATATGTTCTGTGAAAAAATTAACGAATTTTTGCATTTTGAAATTTTTATTCTGGTATTGAACCTCATTAAGAGCAATATCCGTCTGTGATTTGAGTATATCAAGTTTTGCGTAAATAAACCTGATAGATTGAATTGCAATCTGATTGAATGTTACGAAATGCACCTGCAATATTTAGAAATTCAATATATGTGATATTCGTCTAATTATTAACTTCAAATGATTAACTATGTAGCAAAACAAGATTTAAACATATTTTCACCGCTTCAGCGTGCACGTGGACCTCTGTTTCTGGATTTGGGGGGTAATGGAAGCGACGTGAGGGGGCGGCCTGCTCCTCAGGCGGGCAGATGGCTGGCGCGGGTGCTGCTTGACGTCGCCGCCTCGGGCGCGGGGTGTCCGCGCGAAAGGGAAGCACCCCGCTCCCCGACGTGGCCTTCTGTCGCCACCCCCACACGTGCCCGAAGAGCCAATGCGGAGCTCTCAATCAGTTCCAGCACATGTGCACTGGAAGAATGGATTCTTTGCGGCGTAGGTTGACAAGATTTATCCTTCCGAAATCATGCCATGTACCGAATTGTGCAGAATATCGGAGTTTCTTTAAATATAAACAAGTGGGTACCTTTGCAATATTTGACGTAATTCATTAATGCGAGTCTGCCACTTCTTCTTTCCCAGTAGGCTGTATTCCGGTATAATTTGTCTCAATCGATCAATCACCCTTTTAATACTTTCCGGCATTTGGCTGTTTCAGCTCCCATCCCTTCTCGCACGCCACGGTATGGAGTCGACTTTCGTTTTGAATTTTATTTTCTACCCAGTCGGCCCTCCAGGGCTTTCGGGGTTATTATTTACAATATATGTTACACGAACACTTAAGTCTACTTCACTTACATCAGGTACACTTACTTGAGCGTTTTAATACCCAGAAAATGAAATGGGATCTTCTACGATGATGCTTTTAGTGCCAGGTTGACGTTTCGCTGCTTATATGCAAGTTTACGAAGAGGTTCCTCGAGATTAACATAAAACCTTTCTGCATCTGTAGAGCGGACTAGTTATAATGCGTTTTATGACAAAATACTTTGTTCGTTATTTCGGGGTTTCGTTTAATGGGGCATGAGCGCCGCTATTTCTCTTATCTAATAGTTCCTCGAGATCCAGAATGGCTAAATCTTGACTCATTTCGGTGTTCTACTTTCGACCCAAAAAAGTTGTTACCAATAAATTTTGTTTGAGAACTTTAGATCTGTTTATTCAATTTTATGATTATAGTAACGTTTGATTGCCCAATTCTCTTTTCGAAATAGGATTATCTCAACCATAATAATTTCATAAATGTGGAAGATTTCTTTCCGACATTACGTCACATAAGTCCTAGAATATTACCTCATATACCCCGGAAATTGTTAGTTTTTAATGAATGTCTTGATGGAAATGTTTACAACTAAAATGGTTAAAATGCTTTCCCTGACTATTATTGTAATTTGAAATAGCTATATATTTAGAAGGGAACGGAGCAAGTGTTCAATTGTAGGCGCAGTGTTCGTTGAGTTCGCCGATTGCTTGAATTGCCATACAAGTGCGTGAAAGGGTTGCGGGGTGTGGGCGAAGAGGAAGCGCTGGCGGCGCGGGCGGACGTGGCCCGTTTGCCGCTCGGCCGCCCGCGCCGGCGCCAGCGCCAGCGCCACACGGCGACGCGAGGCGCTTATCGCGCGCGGCACGCGAGGCGACGCGAGGTGACGCGAGGCGACGTGTGTTTGCCCACGCGACGCGCGCCCCTCACCGTCACCTCTGCCTCCTCCCTCGCAGCCGCCGCCAATATTATCTCTGCCATCGCCGCCGTCGGCTGTTTTGAATTTCCCCTGCGTGATGTGTCACAAGTCACACTTGTTGTCGCCTTGTTGGAAATGCGGTGTAATGAATGATGATGGACCTGAGGTCGTGTGCCTCTTTTAAATGAGGAGAGAACATTTTTTCGACACTTGTTTTAATAGTGGTAAGGTTGGGAATCGGAAAAGGAATCGAAAAGAGGTAATTAAGATGGTGGTGTCAAAAAGTCCAGTGATCGTTGAAAAGTGGCTCTCTGTTAAACATAGAGAAACATGGTTATACGTACTCCTAATAAGAGATCAGAAAATAAATTATATGTAGGTTACTTCTAACCTCTAATAAAATAATACAAAAAAGAAAAGAGACAGAGAGTACAGATAACAATGAGCATTTTCCTGGTCGTTTCCAGTCGCACATGAAAATCGCAGGAACTATTTTCGAGGGCGGTTGTTTTTATCACACAGTGATGTATTAATTTTGTGCTTGTATTTTGTATGACTTTTTCTACTGCTCCATGCCACTGACTCATCATATTGAAGAACCTTCTTTGTTGAGGTATCGAGAAGTATATTGTAGCGACTTTCTAAGCTTTTCCTAATGAAATGAAGCTCGTGTTGTTAGCATTACGATGGAAAAATCGAGTAACCTTTTCTCCTTCGCACAGCCATTGTGATGTGCACTTTAGGGATTAAACGTTGAATGGAGCTTCCAAGAATTCCATGCGATGCCCTGTCCGTGGAGTCAACAGTGGCCTGCCTCTGAAGCCCCGAGGTTGTGTGCGGCGCGGGTGCTCTAGCTCTTTCTGCGGGAGGAGGTGGGGCGAGGCTAATCGCAAATCCCGTGTGCGTTGAACCTCGACTAGTGCGGAGGTCGCTTGCTGCTTGATGCGATGGGTACGTAACCCGCCCACTCTCCCTCTCTCTCTCTCTCCCTCCATCTCCCTATCACTTGTTCAAGATTGTGGCATTCAAGAACCTTTTTTGGAGAGTGCAAGATTTTCTGAATCAGTTAAAATCATTTTTATTTTACATAATTTACATATGATAATAGGTAAATGGCATAATGATTTTATTATTACTGCATATTTCTTACACTTTCGTTTTGTTTAGTAGTTTCAAAGCTTTTAGTCTTTTATCAAGTCAAATATTTTAGTAATTTAAATATATTTTAATATTTTCATGTCGAATCGGAACATCTAGATACAAGATTGAAAATAAATGTTTCTAGAATCGTTTTTCTGTGAAACAAAGCGAAGGAATACTGCGCCTCTATGGCTTCCGGACCTTCACCTTCAAACTCTGCACCCTGCTTGTCGGAATTCGCGTAATCGGAATCAAGGATGAACGCATATTTGAGAAGCAAAGTAATAGCCACCACGTCCTTCCTCGTCTTTCGTAGGGCTCACGTGTACCTCGACATCTGACAAACATTTCCGATCCCTTTGTCTTGTCACACTTCCTTCACCCCGTCGAAAAACGCCCTCCCTTGTGTTAGGGGAGGAGAATTCGAAACCTATTTATAGAATCTTGTCCACTTGAGCATTTTGATTTAATTTATTTGATTACTTTCCTAAAAAGCAATTAAAAAGTATTACGTAATAAAAAATAAGTACAAATTTATGTGCATATTTGGCTTTTTTGTATTGCAATAAACTTTGTTGCCCTACAAACCGGTGTGCGCGCCACGGCTATCCAATGTATTCGGCCGCCCATTCTTTCGTCGACTCAGGCACCGCCGTGCATTCAAACCTCCACTCCAAATGTGAAATAATACTCTGAAATTTCGACTACCACGTCTTATATCGATGTTTTCTCGTTGCCATTATTACGTTGTTGGTGAGAAGTCTATGAAAAAAATCTAGTTATCGAGTATTTTCCCGTATCCAAGTATCGAGTTAGAAAAGCATAACAGAGATGTCTGAGACTTAGAAGATAACATGTTGACACGTGAGAACATGTTTCTCTCGTGCGGTCCTTGATACATCTTTGAATACGCGTATTAGATTGAACGTACAAGAACATTATCAACACACACAACAATCACAACACACTGCTTAAGATTTAATGTTCCAGCCACACTCTTGCAGATACTTTTACAACATTGCTTTTCCACCTTTACATGGAGCTGACAGGGCAATCTAATTGCAAGCTAATGACTTCCGTCTCTTCTCGTGCAATTCAGTTTTCTTATGTCTATGGAACGAAAAGTAGAATTACTGTGGTAGAACGAACGAACAGCTTTTCTACATTAAAGACCAAAATTTTAAACATTATTAATACATTATAATTTATTTTCAGTAACATACTTAATATTTATTTTTAAAAATTCACTTTCAAGTTCAGTACATATGCTTGATGATGGCCCCGAACTATAATTATTCTATTTTGAAAGTGTAATGTGTATAATGTTAAAGGCAACATGCCAATAAGGGGGAATGCACTTTAAAACCGGGCAGAAATAAATTTATAACCTTGGAAGAAGAGAATATGACGGTTTTAAGGGTGTGTCACTGTGCCGGAGAAGAAAGAGAACTTCACTTTTTGAGGGAGCTGGACGCAGGCAGTACCCGGGGCGGGGCGGGGAGGCGCGCGAGATCTGCCGTTGACTGCGCCTGCGACAAGTCGGGCGGCAGAGCGCGGGCCGCATGCGGGCGGGCGGCTCATTACGGCGCCGGCCGCTGTGTGCCCAGCGCCCCACCCCGCCCTCTGCCCAGAGGCCCTTCCGGCGGAGCATGTGCTCCCCCACCCGCTCCACACACACACACACACACACACACACACACACACACACACACACACACACACACACACACACCTTCGCTCCGGTCCTTCCACGCTACGCCACGCTCCGCCCCGTCCCGTCTCGGATCTTGTCCCGCGTCGCCCCCTTCGCCCGCGCACATGAGCTTTTGTGCTGCAGCGCCCTCTCCTCTGCTCTGGACAGTTTCGTTCGCGCGCGCTCCCCTGCTTCTCTCTTGCAAACCGGCTCTGCGCGCCCCGCCCGGGCACGAACCCACGGGCTGCGCAGGTTCTTGTGGACGCGAGGCGTTGCCATCTAAACCCGTTACTCTGCTGTTCTTGTGGAATACTCGTGTTGGAAATTGCGAAATGATTTTTCTTTAAATGTCTTTTACTTTTTATGGGTAAACGATTCAGACTTTAATACTCTGTATTTGACTCGTAATAATGAAAATCGTACGCTATGTAACGAGATGCAACTTGGAAGTTTCCTTAAGAACTGGGAATCGTGCCGATAGTACTTCATCTTGAGGCCTTTAAATGCGTAGGGATTCATTGCTCCTATACCTTTTTTCAAAGGAATTATTTCCATCTTTCAATTTATTTTCTCTTATTATAGATTTCAAGTTAGTGTTGATGGTTGGGCGGAAACTACACGTAATGTTCCGAACCTCGCTACTAAGAACAGTTTTAATAACCCTTTCGACATTTAAGGAAAACCTGCCGACCCTTCTATTATTCAGTGAGGCATTTTCTCTGTGTTTTGAAAATTTTATTCCTTTTTCTCTTTTTCTTCTTATCTCTCTTCCTTTTTTCACTTTTCCTGTTCTTTTCCTTTTCTCTTCTCTTTCCACCTCCCTCTTCTTTTCTCCTCTCTCCATAATTTTTTCTTATCCATTTGCCTCTGCAAAGTGCCTCTTTCTTTATGTTTTTAATCCATTCTTTCCTCTTTTTCTTCTCACCTTCTCTTCTGTTCGTTCTGCCTCTGTGATCGGCGCGGCGCGGTGCCCCGCCCCGTCGCTCACTCGCCGGTCACTGAGTGACGTCACATCCTCGCCTGCATGCGGGCGCCGCGCCGCCCTTCAACGGCGTCGCATCAATTTGGCGCCCATCGGAGCAGCCCCCGCCGCCGCCCCGCCCCCTCGCCATGGGCCCCCGGGCGCCGCTACGTAATTAGCCGCGCTCATCCCGGCGCATTGTCCCGCGGGACAAAGCCTCCTCCCCCTCCCCCTCGCGATTCCGGCTGCCAGCGCCACACTCCCCCCGCACCCACGCCAGGCGCGTGCTTCTCATGAACGCACCCTCTGGAACACTCTTCCAAACGGATTTCTTAACTTATTGTGTGACGCGGCCTACACGTGTATTGCTGCACGCTGTGAAAAAGAGACTGTCAATGAACATTTGAATGTTTGATTATTTCGTGCTTCCGCTCGCATCGCCAACTATGGTCATTAGATACGTAAGTGTAGGGCACGTTTTATCATGGGAGATGGCGATGTTGTTAACCAGCTGGATGGTGAGATGTGGATCAGCTTGTGGACCCTTCCCATCCAATTATCTCCCACGAGCGGGGCACCGCCTCAGCCAGCACAAGCCCTAAGATCCCCGCTGGTCTCCGCGCATGTGGGGGAGTGTAGTGCATGTTAGTGTAAGTGCGTACGTGTGTATGTGTAAGTAAGATGTGAAGATGGGAGAGGAAGGAATGATCGCGCGCGGTCCTAGCACAAATACTCCAGCATTCCCCTGGTATTGATCACAGAAACCGTGGAAAACCACCGATCCCCCGAGTATCCAGCCTGTATACTTATCCTCTAGACAGCAGCTGAACTCGGCCTGTCTAGGAAGCTAGTGACGAAAATTCTCCCAGCATTTGGAATGTAACCTATGACCTTGGCAGACGGACTACAGTGATATCATTGATGCCCAGAGTCACCTCAACCGATTTGAATATTAGAATTTCGAATGGATGTGGCTCTTTAAATCACCATGTTATTCGATTGGCAAACAATATTCGTGTTCAAAATGCGTGAAATTAACGTGGTGTATGTGGTTAAATGTATGCATCATCATCAAGTATGTACTAGTCAAAGGCGGCGCAAGACATGGATGGGTGTGTTCAATGTGTTGTTGCGTGATTGGTTTTTTCACACTATCACGCATCCTATCCATAATCAGTTATGTCTCACCCACACCTTCAGTAGAAAGAAATTGCAATCTATCCACGTAATCACTTTCAGGAACAAAGAGCCCTTCAGGTGTAATTTCACTCCTCACTTATGCTTAGTAATTATCATCTTCACCATTATCATAATCATTGTTCGTGAGTATCATATAGATTTCCAGATGGTTTGTTAAATCCTGTGCTTTTCGCCCTGCTGCAACAATAGGCAACTACATCAAAAGAGTATTTGTAAAGCAGGATGAGCTAGTGCTAATTGACTACGAGATAATATAATTCAATTCCATGGAACTCGCTACCTGAATTAATATGCACGTTGAAATGTATAATTAATGTACAGTGATAATGCCAGCAAACTCGCCATAACGTTTCTGTGTAAACGGACCACTTATAAGAATAATTATTTCTCTCTTTCGTGTGAGACAACACATGTGCACGTATGGATTTATTGTAACGAATGAGTTACTTACAGAACTAAGTTGGGTTCTAATCATAATTTCATTTTGTGCGTATTGTTAATACTGTCAGTCAGTCAATCAATCCATCAATCCGTCGTGTATGGCTGACTTCTATAAGTGTCGGACCTTATTTTGGAGTGGTGGTCTTCCCTGCAGCTCTGGCGCGTAAGGAAGAGTATGCGCGGTTGCCTTTACTCTCTCTCCCGGATAATTTTCTTACTTGCCGACAAAAAAGAAAAACAAACGTACGGGTGAAGTTGCTATCGCCTTGGCGTCAGTTTCTAGTAATTGTGATTTATTGCTATTCTCATTATTTCTGTTCGTCATTTCAGCGTATTCTTTCTGACCTTCCAGTTCTGAAATTTAAGTTTTTTAGTTATATTGAACTGTGTTCTCGACAATGATGTTAGCGTACGTAGTAATAACACTGTTATTGTACGAATAGGATTTATTAGTGTTAGTGGTTGTATATAAGGTGTGACGTCGTGGGAACACAACAGCAATCACAGACACGAGCTTCAGACATTTATAGATTTATTTATAAGTATTTACAAATTAATAGTTTGATCAGTTAAGTTCAGCTATGATAGATCCTATCCCCCGTTCGCAGGAGCGATCGTTAAAATGATGCAAATCTGCCTGACTCGTGGCCCTCGCCGCTCCTCGGCGAGCTTACGCGCACAGCGTAGAGCCGCAGCGACCGCAGTCACCCGTGGAAAAAATGTTCTAAAGCGGCGTCCCAACACATGGGTTGCCCTAATAGCATAGCTCGTCTCCGCACCAGCGTAGGCGCAAGTTTTATGCGTTCGCATGTGGTTTTCAGTCAGTTCAAAACCCACCCCCGCGCTTTGCGCTCTCGCTTATATACCTTCCAGACCACGTGACACCATCTTGCTTTCGCGCGGCACTTCATGCTTCGTGACTGTCGCGCCGCCACGCATTTTGAGCATCTCTTCCCATGGATTTGTGGAAGTTCCCAAAATACCTCGGGGTGCCTCCGCCCCTAGCTAACGCCTATTCATTGTACTTCCTTTCTCCTCCCAATATTCTCTGGCGCCCTAATCCTGCGACGCGGTGCCTGCAAGGTCTTCCTGCTTATATTAATACAATACGTTACAAAGGCAATGACTTTCGTATGACCTTGACACGTTCTAATGATTTTTTTTATATTCTTTGTTTTGAAAATCATTATATGTGAATGGGAGTGCATAAGCGAGAGGCAACTCTTGATGTCGAAAGACACGTTGAACTCCTACAATTTATTAACACAATTTGTTAACAGCGGTTACCGAGTGATTTCTGTAATTGTTGATACAAATTCCACAAGTACACACTCACAACAATCACAATCGCAAAATGTTTTACTCCTTATTCTCAGTAAAATAGATTGTGAATAAAATTACCAACAAGAATTGCGATGCGTATGTGGTGGGCGTTTTCTTGACAACTGTCTTCTCTCAGGTGGATCGTTGGAAGAAAAAAAATGTATCAGCGGAGGTGTTCGATTATTTTGTTGAAATTTTCCTTGTTTCGTGGAAGTGTAGTCATAACTTTCTTAAACCACCTTCTGGCAACACAGGGACTCTCGCTGTCTCTAGGCCAAGCGGCCAATTCGTGGCTCGTTCTGTAAATATACTGAAGCCTCGTCAGCCCCGGCGGCGCCAGAAGATTCTGGGAGGCTGCAACCGCTTCTGTGCTGCACTGCCAAACCCCGCTCGCCGCTTTTTTAATATCGGCCTCTTTGTGCTCGCAAGTGCTCGTCGCTGCCCCTGCAGGCCAACGCACATGTTCCTTTGAAAGGGACGATCCTCGAATTTCCATCGAAACCATAGAGTCATCTTTAATGCAGAACGTAAATTTCATGTGCCCATTTCTGACGCAGATTGGATTTCAGTTTGCTTTTATTACACGAGTTCCGAATTGAGAAAAAGCAAATGAAGGTTAGATTCTCTTTCTCGCTTTGAGGAGAATTCTTTGGGAATTAACTCCAGAAAATTGATGGGAAATTCATGTTTTTACTTTTTCAATGCGATTTTTTTCCGACTTATTGGATGTTAACTTCGCATAATTTAATATCGGTTCATTTTTATTCTCTGATTACCTATTATTTTTTCCACCATCATTATTCCACCATCTGAGTAATATTTTATTGCATTCAACGTATTAATCTGCATTTTTAATTTAATTTTGACCGAGCAACGTTTTCTTTTTGTTACACGAATTCTCATCAGTTACACCAGGTTGCAAGAGTTGTGGAACTAACCCCCGTCGGGAAGAAAATAAGAGATTCGTCAACCTCCATTAATGCCATTAGCATTTAGGGGCGTAAATATACGCAAGTTGTCGGTTTCTCTCTCTCTCTCTCTCTCTCTCTCTCTCTCTCTCTCTCTCTCTCTCTCACTCTCATCGAGTGTTTAACTGATTTCAACATCAGGCTGAAACAGATGATAATGAGTTATTGCTGCATGGAAAAAGCACAGAGACAGCAGACAAAAAGGACGCACAGAAAATCTTGACTTTTAAAAACAACTGAATTGAATTAGAATTTAATAAAGTTTTTTTCTGTGAAGAATTTTCATTTTCCCTCCTTTACTGTGTTTCCGGAATCTTTTGAGGCTTTGGGGTCGACATCGATGGTTAATCGAGATTCCACTGCATTTCTATCATTATCACTCAAAATATTATTATCACTACTATTTCTAACATTACTCGGATCCACCACCATCAACCCCTACAAATAACTTTTACCGTTAGTAGTATTGTTATTATCTTCAGCACCTGTGCTTAACGAATCTTTATTACTACTTCGCGATGAATTCTCGGTACAAACATTACTAGCACCACCTTTTATTACTACTTCAACTCTATATTCGAGTACCATCACAGTCAGTAGCTGTGCTACCACCCCGTCACCGCCAATTCATGCCATTAATGCCAACAACCTCCTATGTATAGCCATATCAACCGCCACCACTCTTCTGCCGTCTCTTCCCACCTTCACGCGCCATCACCACCATCGCGTCGTCTCTGTGTACCGTTTCGGCGCTTCTCGCACGGGGCGGTGATGTAACCTGCTGCATTTACAGCCGCCGCAGGCGTCGCGTCGCGTCGCTCGCTTTTTCAAGCTCTTTGCGCGACCTGCGCCACTTGTGTGCTTGCCCTGCCCCCGGACTTGTTAACTGCACGGTCGTTAAAGCCCGGCCCCGGCGTTTAAGCCAGGAGCCGCGACGACAGGAAAGCGTGGATACCGACACTCTTCTCTTCCTAGTTGCAGCGTAATGATGATAATGGGAATTAGGTAACAAGGAGCTTTCTGGTTTTCGTAGTGGAAGCATTAATTTTCGTCGTGTCTTCCGGGAGAAGGGGTGGGCGCGAGGGAAAACGGAAAGTTCGCCTTAATTTAGTTTTGTTAGTGAATGTTGAGAAGGGACATGTCTCATGAAGGGATATTGTGTAAAATAAGGTAGTTAAATTGATTAAATACGTTTTTAACTTATTATTAAAACTTCTTAACGGACGATTCGGACTTTGGAAAGGGAATGTAGACATTACTTTTTTAATAACTCCTCGTCATTAAAAGCCATTTTGGATGAACAGAAATGTCAGTTTCTCTCACTTTCTGAGTATTAAATCTTTCGAGGCCGTTACGAATTGTGTATTGGTATGAAAATAATACAGCGTTTTAATAATTTTTAATTAGTATTACATGCGTATCTTCTACGATGAAGCTCCCCTTGTGCGTACATATGAAGTTCTCGCAATTGACTTTCATGATAGTGCAATGCAGCGTGTATCTCTGGAGCATATGAAAGCAAGAGCTGAAGTTTTCTTAATTTGTATTAATAATTTTTGTTACGTTCCTTTTTGAGACACAAAATGCAAGGTTTTGGAAAGAAGTTTGGGGTCAAACTTAAATGTGGAGCATGCCGTAAAGCCCTGAGAAATCCAGTAGATGAAGGCTTTGGCATCCTTCTGACAAATAGAAAAGCGCCAACTCCTTGCATTATTGTTACCGCAACGGGTATGATATGTAAGAAATATAAAGGGTATGAAATTAGAAATGTAAAAGACTTTATTCAGGAGAAACTCCAGCGGAACGAACTGCATTCCATTGCTCTAATCACAATCTTCCTTTCATTCAAATCATATTCCTTAACTTAAAATATAATCATAAAAATAAAACACAATAATAACTTCAGAATGTGACGGTACATTCCCTTAAACAGCCATACATATGTAATGTGAGTGACAGTTTCTAATTTTGACCCAGTACCAAAACAATGTAGGTAACCGAGATGTGATATTTCGCTGTGAGGTAGGGTACGCGACAAATTCACAGGAAGGAACGTAATGGAATTGATGTGCTTTTGAGTACATCCCGTTCGTGCCGAGAGTGCATCTGAGTTGCACAACCGGGACGAGCAGCCTCTCGTGCTCAGCGGAGGCGTTGTGCTCAGGCGACGGGGTGGGAGATGGTCGTGGGAGCGCTCGGATCTCGGCCACCACCCCGCCCCCTCCGACCACGCGCCCTGAAATCCCACACGGTACCTCCCCTCCACGGCCCGCAGCCCTTGCAGCCCCCCCTCCGTGCCCTGCCACCCCCTTCGCGGCGCTGCCGTCCCTACTGCCACATCCGCCCTCCGTCGCCCCCGCCGCCCCGCCACCTACACTGCTGGGGCTTTCACCGCCTCCACCGCCTGCACCTTCGTTTCTACCATCGCTTTTACATTTCCCTCCACCCGTCTGCTCTTCTGTTTCCACCTCTGACTGCTCCTGCCTCCTCCTCTCTCCCCTCCTTCCACATACCTTGTGCAACCCCGCAGTTTTCATCGCCGCGTCCGATTCCATTACCTCCGTCTCCGTGTTTACACTCTCGAAATGTTCCCTCCTAGACACCGCCGCCTCGATCTTCACTTCTACTTCATCTGCCTCTGGCATCGTTTCCACATCACCTCACTTCCAGCGAACTGATCCTCCTATTTATATGGGTTTTGTTGCCGACCGTCCTGCCCGCTCTTCCACCCACAGCCGTTGAGCACAGAGTGGGATAACAGAAAAAGCTATATAATCAATATCGGGGTCTACAACCCTTAAGTATAGTTTTTGATAATTTTTCAAATATTAAGGTGTTTTAAATAAACAAAATAACTTATTCGTGGATCTGTGTTTCGTTTTAATGAAGCATTATATTACATTTATTTAATCCCTAAAGACGTTAATTTTTGAAAACCTCTTATTGAAATCGAGATACTGCCTCCGCGAAGATGTCTGCCCGCAGATATTTTCTACCAAAAAGCGTGTTCTACTTCTCCTTCAGTAATTCCCAACAGAGTGTGACTCGTTTAAACAGAATGTTATGTAATTGCCTTGTTTCCTATGGAAATGTTCTCACGCCTAACCCGTCCTGTACTCAGTGGATTAATCACGTTACGGTTCTCTCTCCAGATTTTACTGTGTCACTGATTAATTGGAGTTGTTACAAAACCTTTTAAGTAATGTTTTGCCCTATTTTGTAAATTTGTATGATTTATATTTCTATCACATAAACCAGAAAACTAGCTACGTCAATATAACGTAAATGTATTTTATCTAAACTGTTTGTTTTCTGTATGATTTTACTAGCTGAAGAATCAGTTGTGCGTGTGTTCATTATACAACCATCTATTAGACACGAAAAGCAATGAATATTCATAGTGTCCCTCCTTATATTAAAGTGTAATGCGGAAGTCTGCTAACATTCCCTCGCTCCACCCCACCGCGTTTCATCCTCCCCCGGCCCACCCCGCAAGAAAAGTCAGTACTTAAATTGGAAATTGGCGCTCCCAAAAAAACAGGGGGTTGCTTCAGAGTGAAATTCTCTTTAAGGAAACTAGGCAGTTGTCAATGATCCAGAAGGCACTGGCTCTGTTTATTATCTGGAACAATGTGGAAAATAATGCGTCTATTTTTGTATACAGCATATTTTACATAAAAATGTTTTTGAATAAGCGCTCTAAACGATGGTGAAACTTGGTACTTCTGTTCTTGTAAGCAGATACACAACTGGACGCGAAGGGGAGGGCCAGGGTGAGGGCCAGGGCGAGGGCCAGGGCGAGGGCCAGGGCGAGGGCCACGGCCAGAGCGAGGGCCAGGGCGAGGGCCAGGGCGAGGACCAGGGCGAGGACGAGGGCGAGGGCCACGGCGAAGGCCAGGGCGAGGGCCAGGGCCAGGGCGAGGGCCAGGGCCAGAGCGAGGGCGAGGGCCAGGGCGAGGGCGAGGGCCAGGGCCAGAGCGAGGGCCAGGGCGAGGGCCAGAGCGAGGGCCAGGGCGAGGGCCAGAGCGAGGGCCAGGGCGAGGGTCAGGGCGAGGGCCAGGGCGAGGGCCAGGGCGAGGGCGAGGGCCAGGGCGGGGCCCAGGGCGGGGCCCAGGGCGGGGGCCGAGGAGGAAGGCGGACCACTGCGAGGAATTGTGGGCTTCTATCGGACTTACGAGATGCTCACGCGCGGTCGGATAAAACTAAAACAATGTCAGAGGATGAACGGGACATGACACACCTTACTACACTAGTGCGAAAATAAAGTTGTGTTACTCTAAACAGACTTCAAGATATGTACTCTTGAGAAAAGCCCATGTGAAGACGTCTCTTTGCATATTAGCTCTCAGACACCCTCTGCGTCCTGTCCTCTCACCTCTTCAACTTTTTCAGATCCTCCTATTTCTATTATTATTTATTACTATTAAAATAATGTATATTGAAGAATGAGCAGAGCCTTTATTTCACTTGTTCAAAATGACAATGCTTTATTTCACTACATTATAACCGAGGGTTCACTATTCTCGGAGTCGTCTGTAAATACTCTTGTGAAATATAATATTATACGATAATTTCGTATAATAATAATAATAATAATCCTGCTCTTTCTCCTCAGGAGCCACTCCGCCTTCGCGCGCCCTCCTCTATCCCCCTCCCCCTCCCCAGCCCCCTACACGCACACACACACACACACACACACACACACACACACACGGCGCGGCGCGGCCGTTCCGCTTGCTCTCCGGCCTCTCTTTCGACTGCCACCACGCCCGGACGAAAGGGCAGTTTTATTTTTTGGCTAATCGGGTTCGAGCGTTCGGGTGAGCGATCACGCGCCCGCTCCGCGCCCCTCCCTCCCTCCCGGCCCTTTCCCCGACCCGCCCCGCCCCGCCCCGCCCCGCCCCGCCCGCGCAAACTGCAGAGGTGGAGGGACGCTGCCGGGCTCTGTACAGGAAGTCCGCAGTGGGCGGATGGATGGTCTTTCAAACGATTCCATCTGCACGGTGCTGGTTTGTAGCGTGGTGATAAGGATACGTGCTGGTGCTGTTTCCGGATTCTTGTGGAGCCGTTCCGAGACTACTTTTGCAAAACTGAAATTATTTAAACTCCCTCACCCATGCTTTCCAACAAATCGTCATACCTATAAACTCTTCTCCCCCCCCCTCGAGATGTACGTTTCACGGCTCTCCTTCCGGTACCCGAGTGAAATGAGAGTAAGTTCATTAAAATTTTAATTAAAAGTAAGTTAAAACATGTTTTTAATTCAATTTTGTATTAGAGAACAGTAGTTTTATTGATTTATGGCAAGCTATTAACAATATAGTAAACATTGCAAAACTTAAAGTTCAGCATGCATATTTATTTTATTTTATTACATTTTTTAAAAGTTTTAATATAAACTTTAACTTTTCGAGTTTAATGAAACAAAACTAATAATGCCAATAAAATTTCGAGAACATTCCCTTTTCATCATCCCTCCGTTCCCCTCTTTCGTTTTTGATGCACTTGAGGAAACCCCTTCCCCTCGAAAGCGAGCAAATGATCCTTTTGTGTCCTCTGTCTGTAATTCTCCAAAAACACTGTTTTCTGAATGTTTCAGATTGTTTTGAAAGAAAAATTTCAATGGCGGTGACTGCATTCCTATGCATTTGCAACTACTGCTTTCCTTACCCTCGCCGGATGAATTCCTTCTTAATGAAGGGGAGAACGTATCACTGCAACGATCGAGAGTAATAGATCGTGAGATTCACTGTTCGGCATCCGATGATCGTGGTGAATTTGTCTCCTGCGGATTAGGTTTTGTATTAGATGCACTCTGCTTCGTGAGTAAAAACAATTCATTTAGTGGTGTTGTCGTCACCGTAGGTCTCGATTGTCCGAAATGCTTGTTAAGCAGTTAAGGGGGAAGACCCGCTGGTAGGGCGTGTTTTCGACGAAGTCTCTAACTCTAAACGCGTTGCTGCTTCATTGATGATGGCCTTCGAGACGCAATACGCCTTCGATAAGCGCATGACAAGCGGTATCGTTTGTGCTAAGTACAAATGAAGATGGACTATTGCTCACTTTCTGTCGTAAGTTACAGATTGGTGTGTGAATAAAGATATGCACACTAAACACAGATTGTACTGCATTTATTATAAAATTTCCCCGCGGTCTTCACAGTTTAGATCAGTCACGCATAAGATCTCCTCGTGCTAATTTTAGTTAGTTCGGACAGAATGGTTTTATGATAATTTTCGCAGTCATCGTTTTATGCTTTTATTTGCATAAGAATCGTTCACTTTTGCTCTAAGAAGGTTTAAAGGGTGAAGAAATGTTTAGAAGGCTACAAAAAACTTTCCACAATTTTTTGTAAATCCCAACATGTAAGAAAAAAACAAAAATAAAACAAGAGAATAAATGAAGCATTACTTTTTTCCGAAATGCGACGAGCATTATTTCTAGAAACATTTTCTACACAGAGTAAAAGTTTGACAATCACACGTGCTTTATTTATATTTCCAGGAAGTGACAGTGGCTAACACAGGGGCGAATGTGGAGTTCTTAATTTGTATTTTAATTTACCTGAAACGTTTCCCTGGTTTACTTTCCTACTTCATTGTTTTTTATTCCCGCCGCAAATTAAGTAATGTTTTGTGTTCGCTTTTTTCAGTGTTCGTCAGACACACAAAAAACATTTTAATTATTGCACCTGTTTTAAAAATTCTGTTTACGGATGAAGTTAAACTACAGTGAAAAATAATTTTTTTATTGGATGTATGGCATACAAAATAAAACTCAAATGTGCACGTCTTAGTTTGAAATGCGTCACAATATAAATCTAATATATCCTTTCGAAGAAAGGTTTTCAATTTTAGACGTTGAAAATGACTCATCATGTTGACAAGGTTCGGAGCACTGGCTTCATGAAGATATATCAACGATTTTCATCAAGATACTACATGCTTTATTATAAAAATAGCTGTCGTTTTCTAATTTCTTGTGTCAGTCTCACGGAAAGAATTGTCGATTTCTTTCGTATTAAAAATTAAAAATATCGTTTGAACGAGTTAATTGTGAAATTCGGAATGAAGTTTTTATGTTACTTCAGTTATTACAGAAACAACAAAAAATGGATTACAAGCGGAGTATCGTAAAAGTATTAGAAAGTATTTAGCTGGGAGTTAGTTACGTGGTATTGTGCTCTCGCGTCTTGAAATGTTGATGATGGAGAAGAATGTTGTTATTGGTATTAGTGCAGGAAGCTCTTAGGGATGTGCATTGTAACGAACGTAATAGTGGAAAATATACTTTTTGTGGTGTTTTTCATTTCACTAATTCAATCCCAAGAAGAAGAAGAAATAAACATATTGCTTTCTTGTTCCTGGGCTATCCAAGTCGTCGCTTATTGCTAGAGGACGGCACCCGTAATATGCAGGAACGGGGCACCTGTTTATCGCGAGAGCTTGGACGCGGTGCAAAAAGCGGCAAGCGCCGACTGCGGAGGATGTCGGGTGCGCCTTGAGCCTTGCGGCGCGGCATTCCGAGGGCGGATGTCACACGTCGCGCTCGCCCACCGCCTCACGTGGCGCTGGTCTCTCATTTCATCTTAAATCATGAGGTATTGTGGTGGATTGAAGCGGTGCTGGCCGTCGATTGCTGGAATTTGTTTTCGCTTTGGACTTCTGAGTCTCACACTAGATGTGATACGGACGCAGCGGCAAACCCCGATTTCTTCAAACGTAATCATGAAGTTTGCGCATAAGTCTATCATATCTCGGCACAAGGTTGCAATTCAGCAAACAAATATTATTGCTATGTCGGCATATTTGCAAGGTCGCTTTGGAAGATAAAGGTGGAGGACCGGAAGGTGTCATCAGTGCCTAACTTTGACTTAGATGCGCCCTGTTATTTTTTTAACATTAAAGCGTTTTTAAATATTTTGAATAAAACATGTTTGTACGATATTTGTTTCCGACGCAATTATTGTGTACGTATAAATAACTGATTATACGTATAAATAATTCTCACCACAATATTGATTTAATAAATATAGGATATTTTTGTATTAATTTTTCCGTATGTATCAATGGAGATCTATTTGATTAATTAACACTTTCTTTTGTAACAAATATGAAAATAAATATTTTTATAAAAAGCATTGAGAAGTTCGCCTTACGAAATTTTGCATCCGCTGCAGCGTCAGCGTGTTGGGTAATCTGTGAGTGGTGGTCATCCCGGAAGGCGCTGTGGCTGGCAGTGGCATGGGGCGCGGAGGGTCTTTGCTCTCTGGCGGCGCGGGGCGGCGTGGCGGGCGGCGGGCGCCGCGGGCGCAGTCGCGGGGTCGGGGGCCTCTCGCTCGCCTCGCCGCTCCGCCTGGAGGGAAGCGGCTGCGGCTGCTTCCTTACTGCCCCCAGAGCATCCACCACCGCCACTTCCACGCGCGCACACCTACTTACAACTTCCTGCACTTCCAACACTCTCTTCACTCTAACATTGCCTTTCCAAAAATACAACTCGGGAACAAATACACGAGCTTCCTCATCAAATCGAGCCAATATATATAGATAGCAAATTACTGAAGAACCCGGTAAGTGACATCTGCGGGATTGATTTTTACCTCTTTTAGGTCGGAACCTTTAAACGGGGAAACGCTTATATAACTTCATTGATTATCGTACATTTTACTCTTTTTGGTTGGACGTACGATGTCAAGCTGTTTTGATAATTCCTTCCTTTTCGCAGCCATCACAATTGAAATTTTCAGCAACATTATCGACATTTACCTGCATACTGATATTGGTCTCCATCGCAAACAGAGCATTGATCACCGAATAATCAACACCAAAATTCTAAATACTAAGTACGCAATTATGATGAGTTTTACGCCATCAAATACCGCACAGCTCTGTCTATTCCGTCTCACCCGAACGCGATCAGAGCAAGAGTATGTATGAGCTACTGAAAAACACTGTTCGCCTCACTTTAGCCTTCCAGTAAATAAAACTCATGGAAAAAGGAAGAGCGTATTCAATTTTCTCGAACGGGCGGAGTTATTTCAGAAATGGTTTTTCCATGGACGGGAATCCCATCTTATGCAGCCAACGCTGTTTCAGAATATAACCAAGTATTAATTTCACACGACAATTGGAAAATTTTGTTATTTTCGATTTCTGGTCTTTACTCGTGGAGAAGAAACATCATTTTGGACTAATATTCTGTCTCGTAAAGACAAGACACTCTTATAAGTCGTTATTTTCCATGTTCAAGAAAATAACTATTAGTTACACATTCGGAGAGCCAATATTTTCTCTTTTAAGCATTTTCTCTCACACCGGGGTAATATTTTATTTTAATAAATCTTTTGAACGATAAAATTATTCCATCTTGCGATATTTGGTGCATTAGTCGTTCGAGTATATATCGCCTTTAGATTAGAGAATTTTGAATTAGCATGCGTTGAATGGTTGCTATAAGAGCAGGAGGAGTGCTTTCTGAAACGAAAAACCTTCTTTTCACAGTACTGTTGCACTTGATATTGATGAATAAAGTAATTTCTGAAATGTACTTTAAATAGTAAAATCGGAGGCTGCTTTACTTAATATATTGCTGCTTTACTCTTTGTTCTGTTTCTCCTTTCGCATATCCTTCCCTTATCTCTTTAATTTGGTTCTACTGAAAGAGCGAAAAAAACGTTGAAAAGCTTTTTTTCTTCTTTCTTTTACCAATATATGAGCGATAGATGTACGAAATTGCCTGTGACTTACGCACTAGAAACTCTGGTACAGTCAGTGCGCCGGATGCAAAACTCGCTTGTTCCTGAATTAACCAGGTCA
Organism: Teleogryllus occipitalis; assembly: GCA_011170035.1. Classification (NCBI taxonomy): domain Eukaryota; kingdom Metazoa; phylum Arthropoda; class Insecta; order Orthoptera; family Gryllidae; genus Teleogryllus; species Teleogryllus occipitalis. Next base: position 59,983 of record BLKR01015266.1, on the reverse strand, counting down.
GTACTAACGGGCTCAGGATTGTGGCAGCATGTGCACATGACCCGCCAAACACCAATGCATGATGAGTTGCTTTCCAGTCAGGGGCAACTGTTACGTGAAACTTTGCACCGTGTTGTCATTGGCGGAAAGTGTTGCTATGCGCTCTTTTGGTGCAATGTTTCCCTGTGTGTGCGCAGGCATGCGGCCGCGGCGCCGGCCGCCGGCGCCATGCTGAGCGCCGCGCCGTCGGGTGGTCGCCGCCGCCACCCCCGCCCCCGCCCCCGCCCCCGCCACCGGTGAGTACCTGCACGGCGCTTCACGTACGCAAAGCAGAGCGCATGGGCGTAGTTTGGGTTTGTGCTGGTGGAAGGAAACGTTTAATAAAATAAGTTTTTCCCCGTGTAACGATTAGCATGAATGGGGAAGGAATGATTTCGAATACTGTGGTAATCCATAGCAATTGTAGTTTGACACCGAAGGAAAGCCTTTAAAACAATCCTAAAGAGACTATTAAATGTAATTTATATTCTCGGATGAATGTTTTCACGTTTTAACTATGTGTAATGTTATCGATAAAAATTAATTATTTTTTGTGAAACTTTCACGTGGAAGAGGATTTTAAATAGATCGAAAGATTTTATAATTAGTATGTAATCGTATTATTACACGTCATAGTATTTTTATTTAGATTTTGCTGTGTTTTCTCTTTTAACTAAAATTATTGACTACCACTTTCACCCTTTGTTTACAGAGCATGTAGACATTTTGTACATAACCCCTTCCGCGTTCATTTGTAAGTCAGAAGGAGGGAGAGAAACCACTAGGGAAGTTCATTCAATGGATGGCATTGTATATGCATGATTCGCTTTCTCTTAGCCTCCAGAGTGCGTAACTTAATAATTTCTCAACCCCTGTTTGAGACGCAATATTGGTGTTCATTGAATTTTAGTGAAATTATGTTTCCTTGCTCAATGACGTAATGTTATCGACGTAATTATGGTACAGAATGTATTTGAAAATAATCGTGTTTTATGTATAGGAACGTTTTCGCATAGGAACAGAAGTATACATTGTGCTGAAGGAATAGCACCAGAACTACAGAGTTCTCTGAATGGTCAATTAAATATTCGTTTTAACGATATTTCTTCTTTAGAATAAACTGCTTGTTAAGACAGTAATGATGCACTGTGCTGAAGACTAAACTACCCACAGTGTCAACAGTTCATGTGTTTGGTCCGGAAGTAGTAATTTATATCTGAACAACATAATGGGGACATTGTCTCACATTAGTATTGTTTTATAGCTATTACTGTTTCCTACCTCATGAAAACATGAAGTATTAGGAAAATTTACGAGTAGTCTTTTGATCTGTGCCAGTGACGCAACATGGGGGCTGGGAATCTTGGAATTTCAGTCCCTCCGACCACAAAGCGAATTACACAATTTCTCGAAGTAATTTTCTTATTTTCTTGATGTGGACTGATACTGTACGTCTTGCTCCTCCTTCTTGCCTGCTGCCATCTCAGCCGCCCAAACTACATTTTTAATTTTTTTTTCAACGTTTCGGTTTCCAGGTAGTAGAACCGCAATATTATTTTAAGAAAATTAAAGAAGAGTAAAACCTCGTCCTAAATAGAAATTTTCATTGAATATTATAAGGGATTTTTAAGAAATGGCGATTAAGCATTACTGTAAAAACAAAATTTGAAGCTCTTTTTCATAGGAATCTATTGAGTTTTTGAAAAACTTCATTTGAAGTCATTTGAAGAACTTCCACTTACAAATTTAATAATGTATTCAAATCCATTGAAATGTGCATATTAACGGCGTGAGAGATATTGAAAGAGTTATATATGTGTAATTTTGGAAAAAGCAACAAAAGAACATACCAAAATGAACTTTACGTCATATTACAGTACCATTACCACTATACGTTGGAAACGTTTGAAGAAACAATTTGGAGACATTTTTGAAAGTGCGGAATTTTGAGCTTATTTTTACTGAAAATAGTTTAGTTTTCGAGAAAATGTATATGACGTTATTTAAAGTACATCTACTCATCAGTACAATAACTTGAAGAAACTGCCTCTAATGTAAATATCACCGATACGGAAAACAAACCAAAAAAATACATTTTTGTGATTTTTGAAAAAAACAAACAAAGAAAAGAGCAATATGGCGTTTATGTCATCGTATAGGGTTCGTTTGGCACTAACTCTACCGAACATTTAAAGACAAAAATTGGAGCCATTTTTCAGAAAATCTTGTTTTTGTGCTTTTTTAAAATTGCAAATATTGCACGGACTATAGAATGAAATCTACTAAACTTTTCAAAAACTAACTTGACTTTAATGAAAGAACTAATTATGAACAAATTTCATTTGAAGGAAAAATCTGTCTTCAATTTTATAGTTGCGGGAAGACGCCGGAAAAAATCAAACTTTATCAATTTTCGAAAATTCAGAGTTAACCGTGAAAATCGGAACCTGTGCCACCTTTATAAGTGTAATTTACTCTATTCTTACAAGAAATTTATAGAAAAGATTTGGAGCTGTTTTTGAGAAAATTTTGAAAATATCCGGGGGGCTTCATGTAAAGTACCCCCAAATTTTAAAAAAATGTTTTTCAAAATTTCAAACTTCAACTACAGCCAGATGGACAGGAGTTTCTTCAATTTGGAGAAGATCGCACGTGTGGTTTAGGCGCTAGCAGTGGTCACAGGTGAACGGACAGACGTTTTGGGAAAAAAAGAAGAAAAAAAAACCTTTTTCGGTATCAGGGGGCCCAAAACGTGTATTTCCCGTTCGAATCTGGAAATCGATTTTCCGCAACACTAGATAAATTTCTCTATACTAGGTATACTACTCCGTATGGACGTATACGAGAAAGTAAAATGTCCATTTTGCAGGACAACAGTTCTAATGTGAGCGGAGCCGGCTATTGTTGAGACGGTGTGAGTTGTAAACCATTATCGAATTTTTAGTAGTAAAAATGTACCATTTTCTAAATATCTTTTTTCTAACTCAGAAGTGACGATTATTTGTAGGCGTGCCTTTTATTATACAGAGACGATATCAACAATACTCTTTATTTCGAGAGGCGTGCCGCTGACCGGTAGGTCCTAGGGTCGAGTCCGGTCAGTGGCAGGAGTTTCGACACTAGCTTGTCAGCTTGGTCGAATTCAATCGCTGTCTGCAGGAGAATTCTGGCGGCTGGCTGTTATCTGTTTACCGAGGTTTCTTCGATCAACAGGCGAGTGCCGGAGCAGTACCCTAATAAACGGGCCACGGACCGTGCGCGCTCTTTCCTTCTCGTATCCTCACCCGTTACACATACTTCCACTAACATGCACTACACTACCACACATGCCCGGAGACCGATCGGGAGCTTAGAGCTTGGCCCCGGCTGGGGCGGTACCCCGCTGATGGAGATACTTGGCTAGGGAAACCCCGCTAGGTGACGGTAGGTGGGCGTCGGATCTCGTCATTCAGCGGGAGAAGAACACCGCCATCTCCCGAGAAAAGCTTGCACTCCACTTCTTGGACCAAGGACCTGGGTAGTTGACACCTCCGGAATCACTAATCAATCAATCAACCAACCAACCAATCGAGTGGCGACGAGAAGAATAAATTGAGAAGTCTATCCTTGCACGCGCCGTGTGCGGGGCCGGCGAGGCTGCGCGTGCGGCCACTGGACGCAGCACAGCACAGCGCAGCGCTGCGCACCTGGCGCGCTCGGCGCTCGGCGCTCGGCGCTCGCCGGCCGTGACCCCGATGGCGCTCGCTTGCAGGTGGCTCCCAGGCGCCTCCGCGCTTGAGCAACGCGCACCTATCTCCATTCGACGCCATTCCTTCGTGCCCAAACGCCTTGATATCTAATAAACCACGGGCTCGTATTACAACGACAAAATCATATTTTTTATTTATTAGTTTCCCTTTTCACGTGCCCGTTCCCGCCGGAGGCGAAATATTCCGTCATTTTAGTCACACTCTTCTCTTCTCTTTCAAAATTTAAATAGAGAAGTTTTTTTTGAATCTCCTCCTGGGTCTCGACGAAAAGATTTTTGCCTCTCGGTCTCCACGTGATTTTCAGAGCTCGTTTGATAATCATGCTCATGGAAGTCAGTGTTATGGAAGTTTCATCTGCGTGAATTTCTAAAAGTGATTCTCTGGAAAATATCATTTCAATAATTGCCGCCGCCGTCGTATTTGTTGGTATTTTGGAAGTGATTTTATTTACTCGGGTAAATATTATGTTCTAATTTTGTAGCTATTTATGGAGCATGTAAATTGCTATAAAAATATAGAAACACAAATCTCACATTTGCTTGAAGTGCTTTTGAAATGTCTTTCTCTTGGGCGTGTAGTAGTAGTAGTGTCATGTCTATAAGGAAAAGCGAAATTGTTACAGTTCGATATTCTTAGGACGCAGTCGTACTAATAAGGCAGAGAACATCAACATCATCCGAAAAGAAGAGGAATCAGAGCTGGAGTATTTTGGCTAGGTCCCTGGCACCACCCCACTAACATAGTCACTCGCCTCGGGACGCGGAGGAGCTTCAATTGAACGCCTGCGCTAACGAACTGAGTTGCTTTTATGAATAAAATTCCCAGGAGAAAGCGGCGTGGCCATCCTCGGCGACGGGCGCCTGGGCTGGAAGACGTTCAGGTACTCGGAGCTGAAGGCTGCGAGCTCCCTTTAACACAGTCACATCAAGGAAACGACGAGTAGCAACCTGCAGAAGCAATTCTAGTCGTATCTTACGCGTGAGTTCCGAAGCCGCTGTCGGTACTCCTCCCCTGTGACGAGGGTCAACTGCGTGAGGGGTGTTTCTTTGTGCCACCCGTTCCTGTAAGCCTGACTTGTCCTTGCTGCCATTGAGCATGGGTGTTTTAACCACATGGTGTGGATGTGGCATTATTAACTTTTCAAACAATTACGTATTTCATCAGTAAACATACTGTCAATAAGTATTCTTCTCTCTTGATTCACGCATGATCACCCCATCGTACAGTGTAAGGCAACGGCAACCCATCATTGCGGTCACCTGCCCAGGAAAAGGGAAAGTCAAAGGAATGAATAATGTTTCACCCTCGCCCACGTCCATCAGCAATCGGCAAAACGAAAAAAGGTAAAGAAGAGTAGTAAAAATAGGTGAATGAAACCATGGAGGAGCAAGTCGAGAATGATGTTAAAGAAAGATGAAGCATAGAAAAATAGCGAAAGAAAAATGACACGTCACCAAAGTTGCCACTTTGTAAATTAAGTTAGTAAACATGTTAAAATTACTCTATTTTTATTAGAGAAATATTCGTAAAGATTGTTTACAAGGCTTACCGCGTCAAACACAACGTGCTTGACCGCCTAGTTCATGTCTACGCTTAATTTTTAGACCATTCTACAATATTTTTTCCTGCAGCCCGACGATATCATTTCGAAATGTGCATGATGGGGATTTGTGCCTCGTGCAGGTTCAGCGGTGGCTGCGTTGTCGTGCGGGCAAGGTGTTCAGGGCAAGGCCGGCTAGCGCGTGTGGTTGCGCAATTGTCGTGTCCCGCAAAGGCAAGAGCGAGGCTCCTGCCCGTCCACGTCGGTAGTCGCGTCTAGGTTTTATTGCAACCTTGTGCCTCGTCGACTTTTAGTGAAACGTTGGGAGACCTTGCTAACAGCCGACGATATTTTAAACCAAGTTATTCGGTCTTTAACTTACATTTGCATTGCTGTGGAAGTTACATCTCTTTTATCTCATCGCACTTTTATTTTGTTCATTACCAACCATACTTTCGTCTGATTAATTTCTTTTGACACAGGAGAACTAATTTAGAAAGAAAAATTGACTTCAGATATGATGTGATTCTTGTCCTGTTCAAAAGTATAAGGCTAATGATGGCATCGTGCTTCCGGAGTTGCTGTTTCTTATTTCGCTATATCTGTTCATTTGTAGTTATCCACTCCAAAAGTAGAAAACCTAGTGATATTTTTCCAGTTGAAATAAATATTGTTAATAGAGAATATTTACTAATATTTCTAATGTAATGCCCTCCATAATATTGAACATTTATTGTAACTCTTTCTCATACAATGAAAATTTGCTATTAAAGGAAGGAACATTTATTAACATATTCTGGCTTTGCATTGAATGAAACGATGCCGTTTTTCTATTTCCTTATCTAATAAGATTCAGGTTTCGTTTGCATATTGATGTAGTAGATAGGTGGTTGCAATAAAACTGTGGTTGATATCATTTCCAAACATTATTGTTTTCCATCAGAATGTCAGCGTTGCATACCTTGGTCACAATAGCAATCTGAATTTCCATGTGGAAGTCAAGAATCTACAACTAAAGTCTAAACATGAACTTAAAGAGGTCACTGCTTAAAGTGATGTTGATGAATAACCTAATAAAAGCTGATTTGATGTGAAAACGTTAGTAAAGAGACGGTATATAATGTAAGAGTTTTCATCTGTCACCTGCCATTCAACTGACTTGATGCAACAGAGCTTCGAATATCAGCGAATGGGGTCACGAGCGCACCACAGAATATGCACGTGTTGAAATGATGTAAGCAGAGCCTGCCAAGAGCTATTTCCACGTGCATGTCCCCAGGCCTACCTTATCAGGCGCTCCTCCATTGCAGCTCGGTGGATTCAGACAGTAATTCCAACCTCATGCTTCCGAATGGCAAGTCCTGCAAGGTCTGGCAGAGTACATTCTAGGACTATGGCTGTGGGGACTGATATAACCAGGAGAGGTCAGAGGAAGGTGTCTACTTGCGTTGTACGTTACTTGAATGTTAATTCACGTGCAGATTTTTATTCGTGCATCATCGGAACACTAGAAAAGTGACTCCTCAAAAAGTCATTTTGTAGGGGAATATTTTTATTTTAAGCAGAGCCTTTTTCTCGCTCCAAATGACAGTGTTTTATTCTAAAACCTGCTTAATTGAAAACTATTGTAATTACACGAATACATGGATGTTTGTTGATAATTTCTAGTGTATAAGTGGTACACAGTATGAATATTTCGCGAATAAATTACTTTAGTAAACTCAAATAAAACTATTAAATGAACAAGTAAAACGAAAAAAAAATTTTAATTTTTACCGACAAGTTCATAGTGCAACTTCTTAATATAACTTCCTGGAATGAATTCATGTAAAAACATGGACGTGATACAGGAAAAAATGGTTTTGATCTTTGTGATGAAATATCGTAATTTATTTCTCAGTAGAACTATTGGAACTGTTTCTAAATACTTTTTTACTTTACTAATTTTATTTGTAAACTTAATTTTATAAATATATTTCTTCACTTAACTTAAGATGAAGATATTTTAGATGTGTCACGTTTTTGTATATTGATATTAGAATATGAAACATCGAACGATTCTGCAATGGACTTGTGATCATTATCATTACCGAATACATTAAAGGAAAATATAAGTGAAGTCGGGAATTTCTGTGTAACTAAAACTTACTCTCAATATTTGTTGTACTCCAAATTGTTTGAAAGTAAAATATTGCTTACAAGTACGAAATAAGCGTTTATCGCTTTCATTACATTATATTTTCAATTATATCAAACATTTATAGAAAGTCGAAAGAACTCGTTTCAGTCGATAGTGTTGCGTTTAAGCAAACGTGTAGATAGTATAAGAAAATTTCTGATGTTCTCAGCTGTGATTTGTTAAAATATTTTCCCTTTAAGAAAAATGAAATGTATGTGTATGTCTATATGTATTGTATGTATGTATCTAGTTTACAAATCTTAAAATGGCTTTCGGAAAACATTGGGTTACTTCAAAGATCTGCGCCAGAAGATATCAAGACAGTTAGTTGCTGGGATTTCCAATATCCATTTATGACTCTCTTCCTGATTGTAATTTTAATTTCTTGTCGTTTTTCTCCCAAACACGCATTTTCACGTGTGGCGGTATAGTCGTATTTTCAGCAACATAGACCAATCGAACGTGATTGGCACTGTCACAAGCACCAGTACGAGTTACGTGCGCTCGTAACGATTCCGGCATTCCCTAACACCGCAAACGGGCTCCAACTTTTTCATTTTCACGTCCATGGACTATTCAAGTGTCCAAGTAACTTTAGTCGAACGAATGATGGTTGGGATCTAAACGAAACACAGGTCAACGAAAGAGTGTTATCGTTTCGAAGAACAGTAATTCTCCGAGTGAAAACATAATCTAATCTGATTGCATAAATGCGCAATGATGAACACTGAAGGGAGCATGTGACTTCCAACTACCCTTACAGAGGTAAGCGGAGTTGTATTGGTGCACTCAATCGAGAAAAGGACCATTTGTCAATAAGATAAGGTCAGTTAAGAGTAATATACGGTACGCTTTAAGTGTGAATTTGTCCCTTTGCACTGAAGCATCACTCGTATATTTCTCGTATTCCCACCCCACTTATTCCTTTGGCTCCACTTCTTTTATCCTTTCTTCTTCACATCTCTTTTCCGCGCCGCTCCGACTACATTGTCCCTTCCTCTTCAACTATCTTTCCTCTTCTTCTCCTTTACATCATTCACCACATTTTGTTCCATTTGCGTCTCCCTCCACGCACTATCTACTCTTCAGTTGTTTCCCCTGCGCCCTGCACCTTTTCTCTCACTTCCTTCCACTCACTACTACTCATATTCATCAGTTCTCTTCCTTCTCTCATTTTCATCCTCCTGCCATTTCCTATTTTTATTTTCCTTCTCTTTCCCCAATCTTTCTTTTTCCCTATTTTGCTGCTTTTACTTCTCCACATTTATCCTCGGACAAAGTTTTCCCCATTACCTTCAAATCTTCCTCGCTCCCTTCTTCCATCATTCCTTTCTTCATCTGCCTTTTTATCCGTTTCCTGCAATTCTTCCGCATCACGTCAACTTCATTTCGTTCGACTTGTAGTCTACCTTTCCTCTGCTTTAGCCATCCGCTGCTTGGCGCGTCCATCAGGAAATGGATTTGCAATGGCCGTATTAGGTTCACCATGGTGTTCTGGAAGTAGTGAGCTGTTTTCCTAGCGCTTTGGATTTGCATCTAGGATGCCACGCGGGGCTGTGGTTGCACATGCACGACGTGTTCTCTGCCTGACATTTTATTTTCACAGAATTGCATTCACGGAGTCCACCCCCAAGTGAGGCGTGTTAAAAATTTATCCGAAATTTACAGAATGCGAATGGAAATTGCGTTATTTTAGCAGTTTTCCCACCTCTGGCCGCCGAAAAAATTGATCTACACTTTCTGGGGATATCAGAGTTCGTCGCAATAATGTCATGATTTCGGACTTACGCTAAAACGCTACCAAAACATTTGAATATTCAAATGAAGTTGAAGTGTTATCTCAAGAGTACTAGAAATATCGCTAAATTTTACGTGCAGCTATACAGAAGAAACATGGTTTCATCTTTAACAGATTTATGACTATTGATAGGGGTGAGTGAAAATGCTGATCGAGTGCAAACAAAAATTGTTATGAACTCGGGGAAATTTTTCAGCTTGTCGAAGAACTATGTATGACTTTGACATAAATTTGTATGACATTGGTAGATGTAAATACTTTCCGCTCTTAAAAATAATAATTATAGAGCAGTTTATGAAATAAACAAGACCTTCCGATGGCAGTCCCCTTCGAATTAGATTCTAATCGCTGTCTCAGGTGAAGCGAACAGATGTCTGAAGATGCTAGCGGCGTATCTGACGTTGCAGCAGAGCCTCGTTAGTGGCTTGTTTCGCGGGCAGCGGAGCGCTCTTTTCCGGCTTCGTTGAATCAGAGCAGTCCCCCCCCCCCCGCGCAGCAGGGAGCGAATGCGAGGCCGAATACGTAGTGCCTCGTGCGGCAGGCACTGCGCGTTGCTCCTCTTCGTGGGGGGACAAATACTCCGGCATTACTGCACCGCGCAGCAGACGCAGTGACAAAATGACACCGCTTAGCGTGCGGTCACAGCACGTGACAAAAGCATCGTTTAATTCATTTTCATTATATCACAATTTTGTGGCTGTCGTAAATATGGGAAAATATCACAAGTTGACATTAATGAATGGGTGACATGTAACATCTACTGAAATACGTGAGTTGATAATTTCAACATTTTGTTCAAAGTTCACTGTCACTCCACGGCCTAATTGCAATTTTTAAAGTACGCTGCTGTTCACAATGTAATATAATTCGTCATCAACGTATCAGGTGAGTAATTCTTGTCGTTTTCGTATGAAATTGTCTGTAGAAAATTGTGTTATTAAACTGTACTTATTTTGTGATTTCATAAGATAGCAGTTTCATGTTTGTATTTTAAACGTGATAGAATTAATACATCTCGTATATAATGCATTTGAAAAGTTGATTGAAAAATGAAAAGAACCTTTGGAAAAATTTATAATTGAAAACTTATAAGAGGAAGTCCAAAATTGTGTGTTATGTCTTCATTCTCTCAATCACAAAATTAGAATTTTTTTCAAATATTTAAAAGATAGTAATCGCAAACTTTCCCTTCAACGAACACTTTTGAGATGAAACAATAGTTCTCCGTGCATCCGAATTGAGCAGATACGCATCTATCGCTGACCTGGCTATGCAACAGCAACAATAATTAGTCAGACATCCCAGGAGCTGTATCGTCGCAGTGAAGTTCACTTCATCACGATGACAACATTATTGCTGACTCACAGCGTGAACAAATGTTCGCAGAAACTTCGAGGGAAAAAATACACTCGTACTCAATGAAAGCTCACTTGCGAATCAAGTGGACGGAGGATCCAGGAAGGAAATAAAATATTTAACATTATTCTGTGTAGCTTCTTTAATAACTTGGACTTTAATTAACATTCCCAGTCTTCGTAATATGCGGAATGTTTTAAGGTAGACATTGTGCTTGAAAGTACGACGACTGTGTTTTGTGAATTATTACAGTATAATTTGATTTTAATGTGAAGCAAACGAGGTTTCAAAGGAAAGCACCTGTGCGAGGATACACTAATATTTTACTTACATAAAAGATAATGTGAAGTTTTCCTCTCTTCAGCAAGACTTTTCCGTTTGTTAATTAGCTATATTTTTCTAATTAAATTTTTATTTTCAAAATGCGTAAAAAAATTAAGATTTTTTTCAAAAGTATGCTCATGTACGTTATGGATATAATACTTAATTTTGAAGTAAATATTGCTCAAAGGGCTCTGATAATTCTGCAAAACCATACCAAACCCCAAAATTAATTTGCTTATGTCTGTTTATGCAACTGAGAAGGATATTTAAGTCCAGGAAATATCACTTCGTCCCTCAGTGTAGAGCACTTGAAAGCAATAAACGTGTGTATCTTTCTAATTTTCTCCCTAGAAAACTGCATTTTGTGGGCTCTAGTACTTTATGAAATCCTCGCCAAAAAATCTCTGTTGCATTTAACCTTTCGCACAGACACTTGTATATTTGCTTGTACTTGTATATTTTCAAAGTGGCATATAGGTCATTGTATATTCATATTGTACGGTATTACCTCTAAAGACCTATTAGGATTGTTGTTTATTATGTTCTTTTATAATCGCACAATAACGCTGGAGTAATCGTTCTTTGCTTTGATTTTGTTTATTTCAATCTGAATTTTAATTTACATGAATGAAATAACTTTGCGGTTATAGATGCACCACATTTCCATCATCTTCTCTAAAAGCAAGAAGTTTGGACGTTTGGTCTGGTACAGAGTAGGCTTGGCGAGTAATATTTCAAGCGCGTGGTGCGGTAATGAGAGAACAGCACCTCACCCTGGAGTTGCCAGCTCTGCGATATGACGACATCGAGCTCGAAGAGCATCACCTTTCACAGATATCGCGCGCGGGGGGAGACCGCGTTGAAGGAGAAGGAAAGGAGGGAGGGCGCATGGTTGAGGAGGTGGGGCCGCCGCTAATCAGGATTTTAGCCCATGCGCAGTGGAAGGCTTTCCCTCTGGCTTCAGCTCTTTCATTGACACTGATGGTCAACACTGTGTGTTTGAGGCAATGGACTTTCATACGATTTTCGTTTAAGTATATTACATCTGACTATTCGTCCTGAGAAAGGTGGCAGAATGGTATGTACTACTTAATGACTACGGTTAGAAGTCCGTGGAAACACTTCTGTTCAAATAATACTTTTTATCAAACTCATCCTAAGTTTGATAAGTTTGGATTAAGGCAAATTAGATAGACGAATTATTTCAAAAAGTGTAATCTTTCAGTTGTAGTCAAACTTTTATTTTCATGGCCAGAGGTATCGGAATGTCACTTGTCCCAGTGTTTCTTAATTGTAGAAACAAGAAAAACTGTTCAATATAACCTTTGGGCGCTTTCTCATTAAGAAATAATTTGTTTCTTTTACGAAGGCATTTCTGTCTTTTAATTAGATAATGTCATTATCGGCAGATTGCTCGGAGAAAATTTCACTCGTATATCACTTGAAATGAACAATACTCTACCGGGCAGCGTACGTTATCTCGTACTTATCACCAAGTAGGTGTACAATTTCTAGTAATAGGTTCTCTTCCATAATTTTTAATTATCTATCTATTATGTCAGCTATGTATCATGTAGAACAGCCAAGACATTCTTTATCATTATTTTTCAAGTTGTTAACCGAATCAGTTTGATGGATGGGAATATATTTCACAATTTTCATTCTGTAAACTGGAATGTCTCAAGAGTACGTATGCCAAGACATTGGCATAGTACAGACCCACAAACACACACACACACACACACACATGCACTAAATTCACGAGCTTTTGAAACGAGGATGCCAGGCGTGGCGAACTCGCCCATTCGGACCGATCGGACTCTATCATTCTATTTTCCATTCTATCTTATACTTGTTAGTAACAAATTGTGACAGTGGATGATCGTATGTTCAGAAAATTCACATTTTAATTATACACGATAACGGCTATTAATTACAAATGATAATTATCGCTATTTATACATATAATAATTTAAGTATAAAACAGCAACAGTTACAAAAATAATACTAACAATAAAATAATAGAGATGGTATTTTAATTACTAATACACTCGTATGGTGTTCATTTCATAAAACACAAGAACACGTTCTGTAAAATGAGATGAATATTTCCGACATTTAGTCTCGCAGGAAATACAACAGCCCGCGAACCACTATTACCGTCTGGTATTGGCGTTTACTTTATATTTCACTCATACTTACAACGAACACTCATACTTTCAAAACAAACAGGCTCTTGTATAAATTTGTTATTGTTGTTGAGTCACTTCAGGACTAAGAAAAAGATCACAAACTTTTCTGCATTGTGAGATGAAATATTTCGTATGTCATTTTACCAAGAAACGATTTGATACTACACAGTAGTTTGTCGACGAATTTTCCATTATGTCCAGAAGCTCTGGAATCCGTAAGTCAGGGAGTTGAATCCGTAAAGATTTAATAGCACCGAAGATAGAATCTACTATTGCAAAGAACAAAAAGCGAGTTTGCGAGTTAATTATTTTAGGGGCGAATAATGACATCCTCTGCGCGATCTCCACAAAGGACTGAGATACAGGTAGGGCCAAACTAGGAAATTGACTCATGTATCCATGCCTTTTAGATCGCAACGGATCAAATTATCGTAAGGAAAGACGTGGCAGGTGTGGAAATTGGCAGCTGCACTTCTGATCGTGCCTCGGAAAATGAATTAATTGCTGGTAAGGAATCGGACTGTCGGTTTAGTGCTTCTCCAGTGACTCCTCCACCGTTTCTGGATTGATTTTTGTGTCTATGTTGGTCGCTGTGTGCGGGCCGTCGACGGCGCAACGCGTCTTTCGCGTGGATGGGTGGGTGGGTGGGGGGGGTCGTGAGGGGCGGGGCGGGTGACGCCCCATGGTGCAACGGCTAACGCCCATCGTCTCGCAGAGAGCGCCACTATCGGAAGGCGAACGTCTCGGTCTGAGACAAGTTGCAGCATCGACATCTTGCCAAAGCAGCACCTACGCGGACGGTATCTGTTCGTCTTTCCATACTGTGATGCAGTAGACGCCACGCCCCACAGTGCTTGTTCTTTCCCCATCCTTCCGCAGGGTCTGTAGTGGGCTGATCCCTCATTCCCTTGATCACGAAAGACTAAAGCAGTTCGGGGAGATCGCGGATATCTAGCCTGTCATTGAAGAGCTCCTTGACCTAACTATCTTGTCTCCATGGAACGTACTTTTCTAGGCAGGGAAAGCATGCACATTCAGACTTAGTTCAGTTTTTTTTCCTAGGGCTTTTATCCAGCCGACAGCCGGTTGCCCTTTACGTCCCGAAGGGACGCATATTCGACCATACACTAGACAAACACTCTTGCGGGCTCCTCTGATCTGGGGTCAGCAGAACGCGAGGCCCTCCGCGACAACACACACAAAGTCAAGGGACAATTGCCATGCCCAAGGCAGGACTCGAACCCGCGACCCTTCGGACCGAAGCGCTGAGTCGGTACTCGCTTTTAGCCACCTCGGCCATCCAGGTCGACCTTAGTTCAGTTAAAGACGGAATTAATAGGTTTTCGGATAGCGTTTAACCTAGGAAAAGAACTATTTGGCACCCCGACGGAAAACATCCAAATACATTGATTCGTAAAACAAAACGAACGAAATGGATATATGTCACTTTGGAATGAAGCCCTTCAGTTCCCACAATAGAGATGTCCTCCTATTTTGTTTTAGAGAGTCCCTCGTGTTTGGCCGCTCCCTGCCCCTCCCCCTCCCCCTTGCTCCTCACGCCGAAGCGGCGCTGGCGGCCACAGGCTCCCTCGCGTCGCCAGGCACACGCCTGCGCCCACCCGCTGAGGAGCTGTGAACATCACAATTTCGCTCTCATGTGCTTCTTTTAAAAAGTGCAGTGAATCCTCTTGTAGTAAATACCCCTCTCCATCCTACATCCAATTTGTGTTAAAATAATTTTACTCTGTTTTTTTTTTTTTTAATTACAACTCATTAATCGCTTCACATTGCAAAGGAGTATACCAATCAAACATTTATCTTTTATTTCAAACTAATAGTTCAATTTTTGGTTTTAAAGAATATTTATGATAGGCGACGGGGTTTACTGAAATTACAACATTCCCTCAAGTAGTACTACTTCCTGGTTCCGCCTCCGCCTGTTGGTATCTGAAGAGTTACGCGAGATGTTGGTTACCTTCAACCTCGGAATTACGTAATTAAACAGATGTAGTTACAAAAGACTTCGTTTGAGACCCAGTGCGATGGATTGTAGTTGCCACATTTCTTTGACGACAGTGGTATATAACAAGAGATGCTACAAACGTATACCAATCTTCGCATTTTCGGAAATTGTAATAAAAACTCATTTCCTTTTTTTTTTTGTTTTATAACAAGCCTTTTTTTGGTTCCTTAATTCTCTGGGTATAATATGAGTCTGTGTCATTCAATATGACGTAGAGGTAATTAAAACGTGACTTTTCGATTCCTTCAGGAAAGATAGTCGGAGCTAGTGGCGAATTAATAAAGCAGAGTTATTATACTTAAAAACCAATTGACTAAATTCCCTCTTTCAAAAATCAGCTTCTAACACTTGAATTCGATTTTACTGTCAATTAACAATATTTGTTTGTTGTTAGATGTCTCGTCTTCGTGGTATTTCATCTGATTGTAAGAGAAGAGGTTTTACCGTTTGTGAGTAATTACGTTCTATCGAGGATTTCTAATAATTTTGTGCCTTGAGAAAATATTGTTATAACGTCTATCGCTTATTGCTTTCACGTTCGTACTTCCTCTTAACAGTCGTGTATAATTCGTTAAGCCCAGTAGCCGTGATGGATATGAACAAAGAGAGAATAAGGTAATCGTGATGGATACGGGCTTAAAAAGAGTGAGAGACTATTACGCATGAACGAATATTGTCAGTAAAGTTAAATACGAACTTGTTAACTAGGGATAGCACTGTATTGCATCACTGTATAGCTTTATTTTTTTAAGTGCTTTTCTGGTTGTTCTTTGTTTTCGTTGTTTTTGCATTCTAATTAGAGTGAAAAGATACACAAATATCCAAACAGTTACATTTTATTTATTATAAAATAAAATTAAATGAATGTTAAAAGGTTCTTGGCTGAAGTGCTGGCAACCAGTAAGTAATATTTTATTGTCATTTGATACTAAATGAGCGTTGCTATCTGTCATTCGGAGAGTCTTTCGTGCTTCAATGTCGGAAAGCGACACAAACCCAATTACACGATTCGTGGTCACTCCCAGATTCGTTTGGATAAAAAACATTTATTAGCTCAGATTCGACATCCATTGATAGGAACATTGAAGTTACTAATAATAACCGAATCACCTTAAATACTGTTGTGACATTGATAGCTCTACAAAGCATCTGGTGGACTGGATGGCGTGTGGCCATGCCACTGGGCCGGAAAATTGCTTCTGTTCGCGCTCCATCGGAGCTGTAAAATAGTACAAGAAGCCAACCGAAGCAGGAAACGCCATAATAAGCGAAGAGAAGTGGATGGTGGAACGCCGCGCTGAAAGCAATTTTCAGCTTACAAGAGGCAATCATGAAATGTCTGCATACATTGTCTATTCGTTGAATTCATCAGCAGTCGTATTAAAAAAAACTTACACGAATCCCATACTGTTAGAAAAAATTATAACAATATTCCAGAACTTGCAAATATTGTTCAATAACAGAAGCACGAAGAAAAGAGCAGTAATGCCTCCTTCTCGACGTCATTTTTGTACTTTCTAGCCGAACTATGCACGTACGAAGGAAAGAGAAAGTATTGTATTGCTGCAGCAGAAAAAAACAACCAGGGATCCTGTTATCGAAAAATGTATATATTTTTTCCTTTATGTAGTAGAATACTTCCTTGAAAACGCGTCAGAATTCAATTTTTGTGGGTCCTTGACACTGAAAAAGTGGTTTATGGATAAACGTCTCTCCGTCCGAGGTTAACGCTAGTGCCTAAATCATTCAGACGATTATTTCCAATATTAATATTCCTCGATCGTTCTGACTGGGTTCACAACATTCAAACTATTTTCTCCAAATTTGTGGATTAATTTTTTACTTGACTAGAGCAAAGAACACACAAAAATGGCATGGATCTGACTTTCGTTCAACTCTCTGGATTTTTGAAAATTCCAAAAGTTCAAAAATTGTTCAGCGTCTTCCTACAACTGTGATATTAAAGAAAGAGATTTTCAAAATGAAATCTGTTCTTCAAATATTTTCAAAGAAGGTGATGTACAAAATTTATAAAATAAGAGTATTTTTCACGTCATTTTGCTTAAAACAGGTAATTTTTAAACAATTATTTTCTCAAAAATGTTTCCAAATTGTTTCTTATTTTTTTTCATAAAAACAGCATTAGACGCTTAAAAATGGCAGGTGCCATCGTTTGTGAACTGTGTTTTCGGAAGTTGCGAAAAATTGATAGAAATATTTGATAGATTTTTCTTAAATAAAATTTGTTCTTAAAATTTGATTAACTTGGTAATTTTCCCAAATGTTTGTCTACAAGGAAAGGCAATTTATTAAGAGTGTTTATCGAAATAAAGGCACCACATTTTTGCTTTAAATTTTTTCGTCGGATAGATGAAAGGACGCTTAAAAATGACGATGACAACCTTTTCATTGAACTCTCTTAATTTTAAAAAATTGCAAAAGTTGCAAAGAATGTGTGAAAGTATGTGATATTGTAGCATCACAGGTTCTTCTTGCACTTCTGCAGCAAGTAGTCTTTTCTGACGTGCCGTCGTAGAGGTTTCTCGTTCGTGATTTTACGTTCAAATTAGCAAGGAAATAATGTGCTTAAACATTTCCAACTTGCGTTTGAAAGCGTGCCAATTACTGATCCGGATTTCAATACATCTTGTGTATGCGACCTTTCCGTTCTGGCGAAACCTCTTTGTCTTCTGCAGAATGAATGATTGATTGATTCCGGGCACGCCAACTGCTAAGGTCATTAGCCTCATTAGTATAATAAATATTTTTATGCCTGGAGGTGGCGGTGTTTCGCCCCCTCTGGATGAGTGGATCCGGTGCCGACCCATTCACAGAAGTGAATTATCTTGTAGTACTAGAGCTCGAGCTTCAGTTCCCTACCAGCTCCGACCGACCTGCTCCCTCCCACAAGCGGTTTCATCCATGGCTCGCTCGGTGTCAAGTATGGATAAAGCGGAGAGTGAAGCATGCATTAGTGAGCAGGTGGGAGTGAACTGGTCCGATGCTAACGGAAGGTCACTCGCGTAAGTGCACACCAGGAACGCCGCTCCCACTCGCCACCCTGTCTACTCCTCCCGTATTTATACGCCTCGCCACCATTCCGTGTTTAGTGTTGCTACAAAAACCCACAGTACTTGAATTAAAACCAGTTGCTGCAGCAGCAGTACCCCATTTGTTCGCGTACCGCAATGGGATTTTATAGAAATCATTTCGATTGTTCCTGCGTAAATTCCTGTGGAATTTCATAATTTGGAAGGTACGGATAAAAAATACTCTTACAGGGAAGTTCTATAATAATAATAATAATACTAATAATAATAATAATAATAATAATAATAATAATAATAATAATAACAAGCAGACATTTCAGGAATATTTCCCCATCATCAGAGGTTTTAATCTTTCGCCAAGTTACGTGTAACAAATTACGTATTTAAGAGATATATGGTCGGGCGCGTATTCGAGATACCTGAAGGGAGAGAACTCCGCCAGTCGACGTGTAGGTCTGCGGCAGACCTCACGTTCCAGCGGAGGAGGAACACAGCAACTCACGGAATGTAACGTGCACTACTTACGTGAATATCCTTAGTAGTTGAGGCTCCTTTTCGTGTTCAGTGCTACTACCTCACCTTTTTTTATCTACATGACTATTCTGCTCTTCGGAAAGTTTCAGATGATACAATTGTTTTCTGTCCTTTGCTTTTTCACCAGCTCAACCTTCGTCCTTGAAAAGAATCTAACATGTTTTCGCATTTCCCTGTCACATTCCCTCTTATGCAGTCCTCAATTAACTGTCTTTAAATGCTCAGTTACTGTTTCATTGTTTTTCTCATCTCTCTCTACGTTTTCTCATTCGCTCCCCTTTGTGGCGTATTCGGTCCCGAGCATTAACGACGGAGGAGCTTAGGCACCCCCCCCTTTTCCTGGGCAGATGATCAAGTGGTTTCCCGTCGCCCACCTCTGAATGGGATGTCCAGGAACGATCAGGAGTTTGAATGTTGTTGAAAGAGACATGATCAATGAGTAGATGAGATGTGTCACGTGATAGTATGAGAGGCCAACGACGCCACTTTCACATGGTGAAAACAAGGCGCACTGGAACCCTGAACCTTCGGTTGGGCGTAGTACCTCAGCTCCTGCGCCGCAGAGACAGGCGTCCTCCCACTCGCTGCCCGCTAGCCGCGTCGCCGCTCTCCGCCTCCCGCCTGCTCCTACAGGGCGCGATAATCAGGCCCGATTTGCATTTCTCACGAACGATTCCGGGGGTTTCGCCAAGGCGCGTGCGCACTGTCGTTTCTGGCGTTTCAGAAGTCGCTGGACGCAGCACGCGATCGCTTAAACTCTGCAAATCGTTCGTCAAAGCGAAACGCGTGAATATGGTCTTACGGAGCGATGCACGTTGGCGATAAGTGACAGTTTTATTCTCCCGGGTAGACACCAGCGTCTGAGGCCACCTCGCGCTTAAAAGGCTTCAACGAGCCGAGCCCGTGGGTCCTGCTCATCTGCAGAATATTCTGAATGTTTTCTGAAGGTCTGTGCACGTAACGCTGCCTGCCTCAGGTGCAGTTTTGGTAACACTGTGTTGGGTTGTTTTGGTAACCCAAGTTGTTCCTATGAGTTTGAGACGCGGTAAACCCGGACGGGTAACATGGCTGATTGTAGGCGCCCTAGAGATATGGTAGAACACGAACTTCGTGAACTGGGATGGATAAAACAGAGCACTTGTAGGTGTGTTTGGGTTACAGCTAAAGGCAAACGTGCAAAGGAAAAATATCAGTCATTGTTTTACGATCACCGTCAATGGCCAGTTAAGGAAAAACACGATTCCAATTGATTTCTAAATGAAGGCAATGATTGTATGGTTCGCTCAACTGGAACGTGACTATTTTCCACATTCTGAGACTTAGAGGAAAAAATGTTGTTACTATCGTAGTGATCGTTGAATGTTATTCAATTTTGGAAATCACTTTGACATTCATTTGCAGAATTGACTTTTTAACTCAACACAAGTCGTGAAACTTATTCGATGATTACTCTAACGACTTTATCTTTGGATGTATGGACTTTTCCACGAGAAGGAGTATCAAAATTACAAGCTTATTCATTTTATTCGGCGAGGATTACGTGAATAATTACCCTTTAGCGTAACAACTTGATGGTAATTGTCATGAGGTAACTATCTTGTCTCCCAAAATCGTTTACAACGTACGTTCCTCCGCCGAATCGCAAGCAAAGACAGTTCAGTTTTACTACCTTCAGAGAGATTGTTGCGGAGCGCTGGAGCAATTCCCGAAGAGCAACCTTTCAGAGGAAGTGTTTGTTCCGCGCGCGCTCTTCGGCGTCCGCCCTCTCGCTGCATTGGCATCCAACTTCGCCCAGTTCTCGCCCGTCTGGAGCCTCGCCGATCGTTATCCCAGCTGCTCACAGAAAGCGACGGGAGGCTTCACCGAGTGAACAGTTTCTGAGCTCACGGGAGAAATAAAAATTAATGTAAAACCGAATTACCACGTAGGTAAGTGAACTTTTTTCATCAACTGTTCAAGAATGGAGTGTAATATTGAGCTGTTGTATTGTGAGGAGAGTGTAGATATATATAGAAAAAGGTGATAAGGGAAACAGCGGGTCGAGGGATAAAAAATACATTTTGCAATTAAGTATAATTGCTCAACGTTCACTATTTACGTGGGAATTTTGAATTGAACCTTGACTCTGGCGATCCTTAAGTACACGGAAGTAAATGGTTTCGAGGTATAAGCAAAATAACATTTTATGTTATGCTGTTTGAGTGAATTATTTAATAATAAAACTAAACACAAGTATCAACTATAAATTTAGTTATTGGAATGTTTTGTACACCGGAAAAATTGAAATATTTAAGGCGGTGGGCATGATAAGGCAGTAATATGCGTAACACGTTTCATTGAGATACTCCAGGCATTTCTGTTATGCTGCACACACACGTAAATGCATTTTATGCAGTAAAATTACAGTGAATATTATTGGTTTAAAAAATTATATTTATAAAAAGGGCGGGCGCGGCTGCGCTCCCTTTAAACTGGACTCGTTCACGGCCGCGCCGCCCGCCCCCGCGGGGAAACAAAGCGAGGGAAATTGCTCGCCGGCTTCGACACAATGGCGTTAATTTACAGACGGCCGGCCGCCAGCGCCCGCGCCCTTGCACCCCCGCGGCCGGTGGAACACAATCCGCCTGCAACTCCATTCTTCCCGTTTAGACGAGACAATGAAGGCTGTCGTGCGCATTCACGTAGCGCTCGACCCTAACTTAATAAAAGGCGCGGGCGGCCAGGGCGTTGCGACACCCAATAAAGGCGGATTAGGAGATTGAAGAGTGCGCGCCTCTGGGCCGAGCTCAATTAGTTTTGCTTCTGGCATGGAGGACAGAATCCTGGCGCTTCAATGCCGTCGTCAGAACTCGCACTTCCGTTGCTTCTCGTATTGGACACGAGGGCATCGCGCCCAGACTCAGCGTTTTGTTGTTTTTCTAATTAGTGATGCACGGCTCCTCTCACAAAGTTCGCGCCTGATTTCAATTAATGTTTCCTTTTGGAATGCAGGGCAGAATCCGTTGCATTTCGGTGCGAATAATCGTAGAAAATCTTCCTTTTCCATTGATTTTTGTTACTTGGACCATTCACATTCACACAGAGAATTAGATTGGTGTCTTCTTAATGGTAGTGATGAGTGGATGACCACAAAATAATTATAGTCCTTTCTATTTTGAGTTGGATTGTAGTGTAGGGAAGGGGGTTGTGATTGAAAGCAATGTGAAATTCGATTGTGGATATTTGTGCCACATGCAAACAACGCGTTTGGACGTATTGTATCGTTAACTAAGGCCGAGTATGCATTTCTCCTCGTAGAGCTTCTAGCCGAACGTTCGCGAATTGTTTCAAATACGTAGCGTTTGCTTCCGGAATGAAGAAAGTGTGCGGGATGTCATTGGTAGTGGAATAAGTTAAAAACAATCAACAAGAAAAAACTTTCACTTCCATTGCCTCTAAAGTTACACTCTCTGGTAGTTGAGGGTCATGGGAAATATATTATTGAATAGTTGTTTATGAAGGGGTATAATGAAGAAAGTGAAGAGGCGAACGGTCACGAAATTAATGGGCGACACGGATTTCGATTTATCGTTCGATACTCGAAATATACAAGAGCTGTTACAATTGCAAAGCAGTTGGAAGAGATAATTACAATATTTTTTCCCACTGTCGTTTAACCAACTCTTGGTATTCTTCATCGCAAAGGCTACGAATTTGATGGATGTAGGGTTCTTGTTGAATCTGGATCGGAGAGTCGTGCAGAAAGTTCGCCTACAAATTCAATTGGTATTTACTTTGATAATAGATGAAAGGAACGGTGTTATTTAAATGCGACGGGAATAGATCACATCGTTCTCTTTCTTCGGTTATTGAGCAATCCATTCCCCGAGATTCCTGCACATGGTCGCAGAATTGGCGTTCTAGTTGTTAGTCATGGACTGTTTCACCTCAACACGAAAATGAAAGTAATTTCTATTCCGACTTCGCACAATAGTGTAGGAAGTACGCTGCCGTTTTAAAGAAATTATTTTATTACTGTTTTCTTTTTATTAGATCAACTTGTAGTCGTCGTTTACTCCTGTTTATGTCGCCTATTAAGACCAATAATTTTAAAAGGAGAGTATTGATGTTACTTTTTTATTCGGAAGCGTTTGTGCTTGAATTGTTGTGTAGGAAGTTCGCTAGTAAAAGGACAGTGACATTCCCACTTCTGATCGGTGTGCTCTATATGATCCTTCCTACAAACAAGAATTATGAATACCATTCAGTCAAGTACCCTTAGCCTGTAATCATATAATTGACTTCCTGTGTCTATCTACTATTAATCCATAAACAAATTATACATAGTAGTTCGAAGCCAATTTATTTTTGAACATGCATGTGAATTTCGTATGTATATTTCCGTCGCTTTCTACTCTCATTTTAACGATATTTCCTAACGGTCTCAAATTGAAACGGGCTCGACAACTGCATGCAATAACTCATAGATACTCATAACTTAAGTGCACATACTTACACACACTCACACGGTGTACTTCAATTACTCGTACTGCTGACTAGATTTCAGCCACTGTTTCATGCTCTTCATTCAAAAATAAACTGTTAATTTCTGTGATTCTTCTGAATACCCGCGAATGAATAGGATAGCAGTGGCGAATTCGAGTTTGGATATGGAGGAAGGTCTCTATTGAACAGGAACTTGCACAAAGTTATTGATAAGATGTTTTCTCACGAGTGTCATTTGTATTAATGGTAATTTACGAGCTTGTTGCTTCCTAGGGAGAAATGAAGTGAAAGAGTAAATTCTTTATGACGTGTGGATGATTGGCCATTACCATCTTCAATAAAAGTTAACACTTCCTGAAGAGATTGAACTTAAATGACTTTCAAATTATAAGAGGTGTGCTGTGAAAGTATCAGTGTAGAAACGTAAGTCAATAAACAAGAAATGAGCCACAAGGTGAATTATGAAAATTTGTTAGCACTTCCTGCTAATGCATTATCTAAACGAAGGAATTAGGTTTTCTAGGTCATAAGTAGATTGTGGGGACTTAAAGAGACGAGTACTTAGCTTGCTATCACGCGTAGGGTTAGCAACGTCCATCTAAGAAAACGGAGGTTACGTAAAAACCTCGAGCAAATTTATAACTTGATTACATTCGAAATTGGACAAATGTCGTTCAGTACTTAAAAAACCCTTTTACAGGAAAATTCGCATATATGAGGAATACCATTGCTTTGAATTAGTAGCATTCATTCGCTTTTACTCCAATTCATTTGTTTCAATTGATCGTAGCGGACTGCGGCCGTTGGAATTCTTCTCAAAATCCTAATGATTGGCGTTTC
Source organism: Teleogryllus occipitalis (assembly GCA_011170035.1). Classification (NCBI taxonomy): domain Eukaryota; kingdom Metazoa; phylum Arthropoda; class Insecta; order Orthoptera; family Gryllidae; genus Teleogryllus; species Teleogryllus occipitalis. The sequence goes on along the minus strand of BLKR01015266.1, from coordinate 35,895 downwards.
ATCCCTTCGTTTTGTTGCATTATGTGAATGTAACGGTATAGTGCAATGAAAAAAGGTCATAAGCTGTCGTGTGTATGGAAAAGAAGAGGGCAGGGGCGAGGCGGGCGGTGCGGGTCGTCGCCTCGCCTCGCCAGCGCAGCGTTTTCCCGGAAGCGGCCGCGTTAATATTCGATGGCGCGCCGGCCCACGGCCCCCTCCGACGCCCACGGCCGCGCGAATAAAACGTCGCCATTGTTAACATCGTCAGAGACGGCGACCCGCGCTCTCGCTGTCTGGCGGGTTGGCCCTGCCTCTCGCGTTCCACGGCCTCCAACGACACGCTCATTACTCGCACCATCATCATTGCCTTCCACTCAATCGCCTTTCCTGGGAGGCCCGATGCCGGCCGTGCGAGTTTTCATTACCGTCCAACAGTTGATAACATTAAATAAGTTCATAGGAACAAACAAATGTATTCAGATATGACCAGGGCACGGTGTTATTTTTCGAAATGGAGCTTAAGAACGTATACCTCTCCTCCAACAATAAGGTTATCGTCGCCATCATTATCTTCATTGAGCTAATTCGTTCTTTCCAATTTAATAATTTCCCTCGTTTGATTTTTCCCCTCCCTTAGACGATCCAACTCTCTCGGACCCCTTATTATCTCTTTGTTAACAAACAAAATAAAACGAAATATTGAGGTCTGAGAAAACGAATTTTTAATCCTTCTTTGCTTTTTAGAGGAGACCGTAATTAACACACTCGCATGATTTGTGTAGATCCGCACCTCCCCCCAACCTATTACTTTTTTAAGAGTTGTAGAAATTTAGATTTTTATTGTTCTCGTTAATTGGTTTCATTAAAGTTCTTTCTTTTGTTTCGCCAAGGTCGTGTTTTAAACTCACCATTGTGAAACTCTTTCGACAAAATATTGAGTTGCTTCAAAATCTGATTTTCGCGGCCTTTTCTCTTGTTCTCCGTGCTCTCTTAAGCTTGACTTTGTTATGAAGCTTTAATAAAATTGCAATATTATTTATTTAGTAGTAGTAGTTTCACGATATTTGTCATTAGTTGTGAATTGGGTTCGCAGAACCCAAGCAGTAATGATTTGTTTATTTGAACAGTGTGGTAAGTTAAAAGACGTTCCGTTAGTGAGTTCTGTGTACAGACATTGAATAAGGGTAGTGTATTTGAAGCTTTTTATTGAATGCGAACAACAATTAATTGTAGAGTAAGACTTCAAGAGGATTGATTGCTGAAAATAATGGTTAACTATTTCTGCTAAAAATAGGAGGTATAATACGTACAATAGTAAATGTGTTTGACGTTTCTCCTATTAAATGTATTCCGAGATTTCAAATTCCTGTGCAAACGTTGGAAGCAATTCTCTTCACGACAATCTCATTTCACGTGTCGCTGAACACGTCCGTCAGCCAGTGCCGGCGCTTCATTGACATTCAAAATTCCCAAACGATAAACTCGAAGCTCAATTGACGTATATTAATGGTAGTTAGGTATTCAGAATTGTCTTTTGGTTGTGGAATATTGCGCAGATTTCTCAGGTTACAAAGGAATTAGGTTTTGTGCAGTGCAGTTGACATGCACTGAATTATTCTGTCAAATTCATTCAAGTACTATATTTCTATTAATCTGCGAAAATCGTGGGAAAAGAAGAGTAACAAAGACCCATTCAAATGCTGCCAGAACTAAGTGTTCACGAATAATTTAATGCATGGTTATGAAATTGACGTAATAGCGTCCTTGTTCTGGCTTGGAATATTGAATAATTAGTAAGTATTTTTTAGTGAATCTATTTTGTAGTATTTGCGTTTTATTTACCTTTTATTTAGAAGCATAAATCCGATTGTGCATGAAGTAAAGAAAGGGCGAAAGCATTATTTAAATATAATTATTTCTTTGTAAAATGACTTACGGTGATTTCTTAAATTACATAATTTATGTATACTCGCATCAACTACCAGATAATTTGGGACATCTTAGACATTTTACATTTTTTACAATACAATATTCGTTGAAAATTTCGGTTTTTTATAAACAGTTTTCACAGATTTTATTCCATTATTAGTTTGCTCTACTACTTTTCTTTGTGATTTAGTAATACATTTTTAACACGAGAATAATTTCCATTATATTTCATGAAAATATTTTGTTTTTTACACTTGTTTTGAAATGGTCGTAGAGGATTGATTCAAGGTTTTTTTAAGTATTGTGATTTATTGAAAATTGGATTTACTCTGATATTTCTTAATACATCACGTTCAAAGCGTATCGCCTGCAGGGAACATTTCTGTCCCTCGAAATTTCATAATTGCGTATTTGATGTTGATACTCTTGAAAAGCACAATGCGTCATAAAGAAATAACCCAATTCGGGAGGTTACTTCCTGTCCTTACACCCGGGAGAGAGGGGATTCCCCTTCGCCCCAGCCTCTACCCTGCTGTCGCACTATATCGCGTGTCATAGCAATAGAGAATTTAAAACAAGCTGCAGGTGCATTCATTTCATTATGAATATCTGGCGTCTCTCTAAGCAAATTGCAAGAAATTCACGGGAATTCCATCAAAACCTGAAAAAGTGTTCCGTTTTACGTTGGAGAGCTTCCGTTTTTTGCTCTGTAAAATGCCATTTAACTTCACAGGCCGGAGAAATTTTCCGATTAAGGCAGGTTTCCGGCTTGCACAGGTTCCTGTTTAGACAGGTTTTTCTGTAATAGAATATTTATTTGGTTTTATTTATCATAAATTTCTATCGAAGTAATGTAGATATTCTACGAATTCATGAAATCTGGGAAGATAAATGATGTAGAGTGTGTAAAAGATTTAGTTAAAGAATAATAATATCTAGATCTTAAAGAGATCTGTGCTTTTCTAGTGCAAAGAATCTGTCGGCACATTGCAAGGTGCACGCGCACCCGCCTTCGCGTCCCCTGGCGTCAAGTTTGTTACGCGTGGGAGCCTTGAGGAGACTCTGCCAGGAAGGAAAGCCCCTTCTTCGGCGCCCGCCACCAGTCTTATTCCGTATGCGCTCTATTACCTCCTACCACAATGAAGGATATTGCCGCTCATCGAGAAACAATGCTTAACAAAGGGATGCATTAACCAGAACACCCTGAGTCCCACTTTGCAAAGGAATTTGTCACATGCAAGTATTCAGTCCGACACTTCTTGCTGTACGGCTTAGATATAACGATAAGTAATTCAATAACATGTTCTCGTATGGACGTCAGGAAGAGAAAGGGACATGGCTATCTAATAATCTTAGGAGCGTAATAGAATATTCGAGAAGACTCTCGGAATAAAATGTGAACCCGTCCTACAATGACGTAGTGGTGGAGGAGCCACAATGTACTCCGGTATAGTGAACTCTGATATAGTGAAACCTGGGTGATAGTGACATTACGTCACAGGTCCCGTTTCACTAACCCCACAAATAAGCAGCAAGAAGATTCGGTTATAATGAACCTAAACGTCGACTATAGTAAACGTAGGAAATAAAAGGTCATGGAAATAAATTCTCTCTAGGAAAAGAATATATCGCCTCAGTGCCACAAATTCCAACACTAGGCAGCTTGAAAAAAATATCGTCGGCCAAAGTTCGTAATCGAAGAAGTGAAGGTAACGGACCTGGAATGGGCATCTTATTGATGACCCTATGTCTCTCTGTTTCACTGCGGAAACGAAGGTCGTGTCCTGCGCGGGCTACAACTGGCGACGGCGACGCGTGATTGCTTGCTTCAGTTTCAATCTTGGTGTCACTTGATATTCCGTGGGATAATGCGCGTTGAGTTCTCCGTAGGCGACAGGAAGCATGTGACGATATCCCCGCGATCGGTTTTTATAAGTCACTTGCACTATCCCGCCACCGAAAGCATCTCGTATGTTACGAGCCTTCGGAAAGTGGAGGAGTGTTTCAACCATGCAAGAGGCATGAAGGGTGTCAAGACTGCATTACGATACTTAAACACAGAGGGCAATGCAGAATCAAGTATGGAGGTAGCACGAACTCTGGAGAAGAACCTAGAGAAATTACTAAAGAAAAAGTATGAAGAAAACAATAGAAAATAATTTATTTTTTAAGAATAGAGATTTTTAAATGTTCAGATCATGCGATATATTTTGCTCTATATCTATATTTATAAAATCAGTAATTGTAGAGAAATTCTATTTAATTTTGATGCCACAGGATATAATTAACATCGGATATAGTGAACCAAAAATGTTAGTCTCCGGAAGTTCATTATAGCCGGAGTCGACAGTATTGTGAACTCGGCATGTCTCGTCGCACGATGTTTCGGCGGTAAAGTGTGCGAGTTCTCTGTGCTAATGAGTTGTACAATTACGATCATGCACGGCTCACACTTAGAGATACGCTCTGGAGACGTTTGACGGTCGGAAGCGTACAAGAAGCACCCGAGATGTTTGTTAGCTAGGAGTCTCGACATCGTCAATCAGTGTTGTGCCTGGCCTTTGACGAATGACCTGGTCGAGGAAATTCGGCATTTTCTCTCGTCCAAATTGCTGTCATCGCTGCAGAGATCCCAACCGAGAGTCCGTTTGCAACGCGACTCTGGTCGGGAACAAGGTCAGCCTACAGGACGGCCCCCGTGCGATTGCTGAAGGGCAAGGTAATGTGCCGGATGGATTTGTATAAGCCGCTGCCAGTAAATGAGGACGCACTCTAATTATAATCGACTGCCGTCGTAATTTAATTAGACTGTAATATTCAAATTAGGAATTATATGTAATAAAATGTGTGAACACATTTAAGAAAAAAAATAATAAGATTTTTTAACAAACACGAATGCTTCACTGTCCAAGTGACATTGTCATTAATATGTGATTGATTGCTAGCGTAGAATTACATTACACCCGGATCCAGGACGATCCGGTCTTCCTGAGATATCTTCCGAGCCGGCATTGTTAGGGGCCTCCCTTCCCCACGTGCGAGCTCCCTGTCCTAGTTACTCATGTCGTTTGGTGCACTACGTGTAATTCTGGCTCATTTAAAAGGCATTACACTATCAAAGGTTTGATTTATTCTACTAAAATCGACATCATCATTATTGACCGTTTCAGGCCCGAATTACTGAAGACAAAGTCGAGTAAAATTAACTAAGTTTCCACAAGCGGCTCAAGTAGTGTACATAAAGTGTGACACATCGTACACCTTTATTGTGGTGGTGTGAGTGAGGAGTGTGAAAATTTCGTGTTTTCGGACACGTCCCGTGTGATGTTGAGTGCTTCTCCGCTGGAATGTAATATTTTCGTAGTGGGTGAATCAAGTGCGAATTATTTTTGTTCTCTAGCGATTATCTCCATCTTTGGCATTTGATTCTCGGCACATGATAATCCCGTGAGTTATTCTTTTATCTACATATGTATACAGGGCTGTGTACAGGCTTTTTACCAACATTATAATTATCTTTATCAATGTGACACTGTCGATACGATGGCTCGAAAACTCGACCTGTCATGCTTTCGCAATCGAACTGAGGCTGCTTGAGGAGCCCCGAGCCAGCGCTTGGGACCGGCTGAGCATCGGGGGCGGTGGGAGGGAGAGGCCGAGGCCGCGACGCGCCCGCCCTCCCGGCGAAGGTACTTGCGGGAGATTATTTCTGCCTGGTTATACTCGTACCAACGTCGAGCTGCATTTATGGGGCGCATTTTGCTCAGCACTCGGAGCTGTTGCGGAGCACGGCAGAGCAGAGGGAGTTGCAGCGGGCGGAGCAGAAGCGAAGTGGATAACGCGCAGCGGTTCGGAATCCCGGACGGAGATCACGGCGGTGTTGCAGGAGACGAGGTTCGAAGTAATACCCTCCGAGGTATTCGTGGGAAAAAAATGCACGCAAGAACAGTCGTTCTGTACAAGGCAACAAGAAGATGAATAGATATTGAAAGCACGAGAATCGGAGAAACTATGTTAGAGGGAAAGAAAATGAATTGAAAAAATCCTTAGCTAAGAATCACACCTGGTGTGTTCTGGTATTATATTAATGGGGCATGCCCTGCTAGCAAAAAAGAAAAAAAAAAATTAGAAGTGAAAAATGAAAAATTGGTGAACTTTAGATAAAATTGGTTTCAACAAAAAGAATAATTTTACCACGGAAGAAAAACATGAAAATGAGAATTGTAAAAAAGAATAAATAGAAAATTAAGAGCATATAGAATGCTAAAAATGTCCTGAAAACTACAATAATGAAAGATTAAAAGATAAAGTTTCAAAACTATGGCAGTGGTAACTACGAAAATAAATAAAATAAAAAAACCTGTTTAGAGCAAGCCAAAGATAGAAGCGAGAGAGAGCATGGGCGAAGGCAAAAGCGGATCCGGGAGGCTTGGTGAAAACGAAGAAAGGCAGAGGGAACGAGAGCCCGCGAGGAGGATGAAGATGAGGATGAGGGGCGGTGGAACGCGAGAATTTGGAGCGGCTCTTGCGCTGCACTTGCTCCGCCGCGGAACTCCGGAGATAATGGCGCGGCGCCGCGGGGAAGTTTGTTTTCAGCGAGACAATCCGAGAGGCGCATTTATCCGCGCGCCCCGCCCCGCCCCGCCCCGCCCACGCGTTTACGGGCGCAGGCGGCAGCGCCAGCCGGGCTCAGCCGCGCAGCAGCCACTCTCGCCCAGACCCCGCCCCCGCGCACCACCCCGCTGCTGTTTCACTCCCATTCTCATTTAAAGGTATTAAAATCTGATATTGAATGTCGCTGGTCTGAAATTTTTTGTCTGCCTCCGTGTTGCTCTCCTGTACGTGTATGATATTTATAAACATTTTTAATTTGTCGTTCTGGGTTCTATATTCTTCGTTTTGTTGTTTGTTGTTGCTTAATCAAGCAGTTGTCGTTCATCATGCGTTCAGTCGTACGAACTCTCTCGACCCCTCCTCCTCTTCTCTTCTCTCCTCTCCTCTCCTCTCCTCTCCTCCCTGGATCCCCCCTTCGGCCTCTTTACATCCTTCCCTCTCACACTGTGCTCTATCAGTTTACTACTGAGTTCGCTTACCTAGCAACCCTGTAGCCTCTCCTTGTGGATTACTGATAAATGTCTCGCCGAGATAACATCCCCTCCGCTGGCATCAATCGCTATCCCTTTCCCTCCAGTTACTCCATGTTCAATCACATTGACTATGTTCTGACCTTTAACACCTTTTCCATCGTTTCCCATTCGCCTCTTAGTTTACATCTTCGGGGTGCCTTAGTCAGAATTCGTTGGTTGACTCCACTTTCAATAATTAAGAGTCAGGGAAAGTAGCGTCAGAAGCTAAATTAATATAGTTGTGAAACTCATCTTATTCACTGTTTGGCGGGTCTGTGCAAACCATTGTTAAGAAACAAATCCCTCAGATCTAACGAGAAAATGCTGAAGGGAATAAGATTGCATAAAACAATGACGTACGCTAAACTCAAATAACTAAAGCATTTCTTTTATGTCTATACTTTGCCGAGGACTGTCGATTGTTTTTACCCCTTTCGAAGAGCGCTTGCTGAGGGCTTGCCACGGTACTGCTCGTCCCGCGTATGTGGAAGACGGCTCGCCAAAGACTTTACACGAGATTCTTTTCTGCAGATCTTTGCGTTTGGATTTTCATTTTATGTTCGTCATAAAAACGAGCGCGTTCTTTATCGTGGATTTTGAATTTAAAACTCCGAAAAGCTATTATTCCTTGGATACGAGAAATAATAGCTTTTATAGCGAAACTAAAATATTTTCTTCTGAAACGAAAAGAACGTCATATTTTGCTTTCAGCTCTATTTAATTTGGCTTTTGATTTTAATTTAGAAAGTCCATTGGGATATTTTTATTTTTTAGTCGTTGTGTTATTTCGAGGATATTCAATTAGATAAGTGTAGACATTTTCGTAAGACTTCTATATAATAGCAAAGAAATAAAAAAGAATTTGTTTCTGACGAGAGAGAGAGAGAGAGAGAGAGAGAGAGAAAGAGAGAGAAAGAGAGAGAGAGAGAGAGAGAGAGAAGAGAGAGAGAGAGAGAGAGAAAGAGAGAGAGAGAGAAAGAGAGAGAGAAAGAGAGAGAGAGAAAGAGAGAGAGTGAGAGAAAGAAAGAGAGTGAGAGAAAGAAAGAGAGAGAGAGAGAGTGAGAGAAAGAAAGAGAGAGACAAGACCAGAAATTTGAAATGAAGTGAATGAAAAAACAATGTATGTGAGAGGACATTATTTTTAGTACAAAATCATTGAATATTACAAATACTTTTGCGATTGTGTTGGATTGCAATCATGTTCATGACACTCCAAGAGTTGTCACACACACACTATACACACGTTTGATGAAAATCTAAAATATTGAACCGAATATTTGCAATTTTCACATTGAGTCATTTATGAATTTAGAGTCATTTAGCGCGATTAAAGGGCCGCCGAAAAATAATTTCCTATTTTGTGTACTTTGCAAGGCTTTGGGTAATAAAAAGAGCGTGTGTAGGACGAAAATGTTTATTAAATCTACATAGAAGGTGCAAATGTTACGTGAATTGTGGGAACTCTGGTGTTGTTGACGTTATTACAAGAAGAAATAAGGGAAGTCATCTCCGTCAACGTGACGGAAATGACTTCCTTTAATTCTTCAAATGCTACATGATCATGTTTATTACACATTTTTTGCTCGAGAGCACGAGATGTATAAATATAGAGGAGGAAAACTCTTGGAAACAAAAAAGGCACGAGATTGATGTAAAGCGCAGTAGTTCGCAGAGTGCTGTTTAATACAATGAAACAATCAACAATCAACTGGTGGCCAATCAAGATGTCAGCAATAGTTATGGGGCATCCAACGGTTACATGGGTTACATGTTGATTAATGACATGCAATCACATCGGTAGAAATAAAATTGTTATACTTACTTTATTACAGTAAAGAAATTGCTGCTTTAAGTGCTCAAAACCTCGTAAACTGGGACATTTACCTTCTTAGGTTCAGCTCTGTTGTTTTACGATCCCAAAATAATTCCATTTCGATCATGTACATAAAATACTATTATTAGCGAATTATTTATGATAAAGCAATAATACGCTTTAAATTCTCAAATAATGAATAAATACATGTGTACATTTATAAACATTTCAATGTAAATTGTTATGAATGGAATTCCTTACTAAAAATCTTATGGCACACTCAATATTCACCATAAGCCTTCTCTCGACACAGTTACAGACATTTTAAAACTCATTTTTCTGCCGCAGATATTCCCAATTTTGAAAACCAGTTCTCATCCATTAAATATTAAAAGCATATCCCTGAGGGTTTCCTTGTATTTTGCAAATGACCTTTTTGCAAAAAATATCCCATCTCGTTTGAGCAGCGTCCATCGCGAGGGAAAATTGTGGAATACATTATTAGAAAATAATGCGACCAATTATTGGTCATCGTGGGTTCAGTCGACGATTCTTTTTCTCATTTTATATCTGTCCCTTGTTACAGTTGTTTTTCGACGTCCACTGTTAAAATGAGACCTCCAGCCGTCCAACTTTCCAGTGCCTGACTTGCTAGACTTGCAGACTCGCGACATATATTTTTGTTGCGTTTGGGATGCTTTTTTAACACATAATTTCCATTTTTCACACAAATAACACTGCCTGTCTATCAACGTATGTTCTTTTTTCGCATTATTCTTCAATTTCATTTCAGCGTATCGCAAAACGTCGGAGACAAGTGTGAAGAATCGCAAAGAATTTAGTTTCAAAGACGATCTTAATTAAACTGTTAACGGTGACAATATAAATACAAAAGATGGCACTATACGTCTTCATAGAAAGTTCACGTAGTCACGAATTAAAATCTATTCTGTAAGTGATCACTCCATCGGTGATGATAATGAAGTGAATTCAATTGCCTTGTGCGGATATGGAAAGCTGTTAATGCCCCCTATCTCCTTCCGTCCTACCCCTCTCCCTCCCAGCTCCCTCCCCCGCCACGCCCACTGCGGGGCGCCTCTCCTCGCCCTTCTTTATCTCCGCGCGGCCACGTCTTGTTGCGAGTTAGGAGCACTTAATGAGACATTTCGCGTACCATTCTTCTTTCTTTATCGGGATTTTGTTACGACATGTCGAAATTGATATCGTCTTATACCTGTGTTCTTGCTCAGTCTCTGATTCAAGAACAATGTTATGCTTGAAAGGTTCGTAACAATGCAAGTAATATTTACCGCAAGGAGACTCGCATGCACTCGCTTTTTGTATAGCAAAGTAGCGTTTTGAAATAAAATATGTAAAAAAAATTAAAAATTATTGTCCTTCACTATGATTTTTAAATGTTTTATTTTTATTTTCCGACCGACGAAAGTGTCGTGTTTTGGAATGGTCGTGAATGTAAAAAACTACTATGGTGTGTATTTGAAAATCATATAATTGAAATTTACGGAACACTAAATATTGAACGCACAGCGATGAAGGGATATTTACTGTGTCGAATTTATTTTGCATCCAGTGTCAGCGGATATAAATTTCATTAGTATTGCCTCTCGAAATTTCTCGATTCGTTGTGTCTGATATGTTGTCGTGTTTGAGTTGGAGATTAATTGTTTATTCATTAGCATTGCGACTGGGTAATGAATCAAAGCCCCATGAACAAGTAGAGAGGACCAGCGCATTTTGAACACCCTTTCTGTAACGGTGATATGTTCAGAAATCCGCTGATGTAGCATAGACATATTATACATTTATAGGATCGGGCGTAGATTAACGATAGTGAAGCATATAGGGACAGGATAGAGATGCACTTTTGAGAAAGGCAAAGGAAGAAGGAAATGAAAATCTCATAGAAAGAAGAAGAGAGAAAGGCGGGAAGGGAGGAGGTTCGAATAAGAGGGAGATAGCCACCCTATGTCAAGAGGGACATACTCTTATAATTAGACTGGATTTTCGGGCAGTAAAACTCCAACGTACTAAAACTAACCTAAAACGTGCACCAAAACATGCAAAAATATGCAATAAAAATATCAAAACTTTGCAAAACAGTGTTATGTAGCCAAAAAATTTCACACATTCAATCCACTTATCAACTTATTTTACATTTTGGATGTGAAATTATAATTAAGTTTGTACATTTCCTTTAAACAAATCATATCTGATATTTTTAATATTATTCACACACAAAATTAAATTAGGACAAAAATACAAAAAGTAAATACAAATTTGAAAAATTCAAAAATTCTTTCAGAAATCAAAAATAATTACGTTATTCAAGAAATGTTCTTAATTGTTTTCATTATAATTTACAATTTTGTGCATTTCCAAATTAGTTTCTGAGAAATTACGTCTATCAACTAATATACGTCTCTGACAGAAAAAAGCTTCATTCTACATATACACTTGTCTCTTTGCTGAACCTCGCTCTGACGTACGTGTCAATGAAGCTAAAAAATGTCCAAACGGCGTTCATTCTCTCTCGTATCTCGCAGGGTAACATCTGTTCCGAGAAATTCGATCCATTTGAAACGCAGTGCAGCTTGCCACTAAGCTTCGCGTCCGGACGTAAGGTCCGATGTGCCTCGCGCATGCAGTCTCGTGTGGGGAAGTTCAGCGAAGGCTGACAAATCGGATACATCAACCGAGTGGGAAGATAGGCCCCGAACGTAGCGTTGGCTGAGGGGTCGCAACCAGGGGCCGCGGGCCGAGTGGCAACATCACGTACAACACCAACTTGCAACCACAATCTCTCAGACATTTTAATTGGACAATAAGCACCACCAAAGGTATGGACGCTCAGTTCATAGGACAAAATGGAGAATTGATACATATTAAACGGCACTCGGATTTCACAGACTACTCGAATGCACTGCAATGTTAAGTAATAAAAACCTTTTTCTTGAAGGAAAGCTATAAAATATGAAAATTAAAACAAGTTGACCGTGTAAAAATATATTTGATGCAATAAAACTATTAATCTTCGACCAGTAAAATCCCAAAACGTGCAATTTCGTGCAAAATAAAACAAGTAGTAAAATAACGAATGTTTCCTGATACAAATTTTGTTAAGGTTTCATCCAGTTTCAAGTTGGCAAAGAAAAGGTGCAGTTACACGTAAATCCGGTCTTTACTTATAATATTGAGATATCTCTCCTTCTCCGTGGAGCGTGTACTACATATACCTAAAGAAATCTCACAAGATGTTGCAATATATATCATGAAAAGAAACGTGCTTTCGCAAGATGAAACAATTTGACCTAGGGCCTGGTTGATGCCTCTTCATTTATGAATGCTTGACAGTTCTTTATAGTGAGCCGTGTGTGCGTGGGCGTGGTGGGTTGAGCGTCCACTGGACGGAGGCCTCGCGAGGAGAGGGCGCGGCACCTCTCGGTTACTTGCACCAAACATAACAACGCACAATGTTGTTTTCATTTTATAAACGAGAGCATAGAAAATTTATAATATTCGTATTTTACAAATACGCTTTTCGTACGAGTAAAATAGAAAAAGCAAGTATGGTCTATACTGGTTTAAATATTTTTTTAAAATTTTGTTTCTGACATGGCATTGCGAAAGTAGTAGCTAATGTTCGCAGCGGCAATATTGTGAGGAAATCAATAATAAGAACAGACCTCGCCTTTTTGTAATTAAAAAATGTATTCGAGTGGTTGATTACGGAGTGTGTAAAATGCCATTGTAACTTTGAAACAGTGATGTTGCATGTTGTGGTTCACCTTTAGTGCTTTCATAATACCAAAAAAACAACAACTTTGTTCTTTTTGTATTCGCCATGTTGACCCGCTTAAGTTTGTTCCATAAGTAGGATTCTGCGTCATATTTGGTTCCTTTGGACGAAGTTGAAATTCATCCCACATGTTGTATAAGAGTAGTACTTTGAAGCTGAGGGCACAGCTGCGGCACGCCATCGAACGAAAAAGGAAGAACCGACTTCCCACACAACTATAAAAAAAAGGTGCGAAACGGTGATAGGACTTGCAATGAAGTCACCGGGAGATTTGTCGCCCGCGGGTGGCCCGCCGCGGTGGGGCGGGGGCGGGGGCGCGGGGCGTGCCCGGAATCCCGCCGAGTTGAGGAGTTTGCGCTCGGCCCCGGAGACGCCAGACGCCAGAGGTCGCGCGCCGCCGCAGGCGCAGGCGCAGGCGCAGGCGAGGGCGCTGGTGACGGAAGAGAGTAGTGGGGTGGAGGCGCTTGTTGAGGAAGGGGTGAGGAGAGGTTACTTTGACAGGTTGAGCGGTGGCGGAGACAAGGCTGTGGTGAGAGGTTACTTCGGCAGGACGAGTGTTGAGTGGAGGCCACGGGTGGAGGAGGGGTGATGGCATGTGGCATGGCAGACGGAGAAATTTGGACTGAAGACAGAAACGGTAGTGATCGATGCGATCAGACAACACGACAGCGGATAGTTACGGTAGGTGGTTTTGCCAATCACGTTGATTAGAAGTTAATGTCTACGAGAATATCTTGACTATGGAGTAGTAAAAATAACGTTTTCCATTCGTTGCACCGAAACCCACCCTAGTGCAGGACAAAAACGTCATCGCTCCCAACAGTGCTGCCCCTCACGCGTGAAAGAAAGCCACGAATGAAACGGATTCTGGAACTGAGTCAGTGGTTGTGCGCAACGCAGTGAGATTATACACAGCTGTTCTTGGTAAGTCACACTGGTGGAACTCGAAAAATAATAATTTTGAATTATGATTGTTGTTATAATTTTTACGAAGTCTTCTGGTAATTCTTACACCGTAATTAATAAATTATAAATGTGTGATTTCTTTATTTAAAAACTAGGAAAACTTCAAATGCGTATGTGTCGAAATTTCATTTTTTGAGATTAACCAGTGATCGATATAGTACAGAAGATTTTGAGCCGACAGGGTTCTGCAGAATTGTTTGGTTATTGGAAACCATAAAAATATTAACATGAGCATTTACATGAGCGTATATGTATGGGCGTGCGATAAACATTTCTTGACACATATATTTGAATGTTTTTATAAGGGGTCACTATTTTTATTTTGACTTTAACGTTTCGAAATCGAGACGTACCTATACTTAGTCTCTTAATAGCACTGGATGTGTTAACATTAAGTTATTCGAGGTTAAATTTTAGGAAAACACAAACTGATTTTCCGAATTTCGCATAAGTCACAAAATATATTTTAAGACATTTCTTGCATAACATAGTATACTCCATTATTCGAAGTATTCCTGCGTGACAGAAGATCCTCAATTGCCTTCACAATTTCACCACGAGTCCAAATCAGCAGGCACAACTTCTGTACCTAACCTCAAAATGACCCGGTGCATTGGACTGCACTGACTAGATCGTCAGTGCAGTTTAGTGCGCCCCGAGTGCGCCCTGGTTCCGTGTCATTGTGCGAATGGAACATGCGCTTCTTTGCACTGGTGCGCCCTAGCGGTCGAATGGAACACGAAAGCTACCATGAGTGCGCCCTGGGTGTGCACCATTGCGGCGAATGGAAAACGCTATAAGTTGCAGTAATGCTTCACATTTAAATGGCGAAGGTGTTAGCGGAGATGCGGAATATCTGTGCTGTCGACCATCAGAGCATGCCATGAACTGCCGAAAGGAAGGGCCCCTAATGTTGTGATCAGACTGGTCGCTTTTCACCTCTGAGTACCTAGCTCCAATTCTCAATCGATCCACGCATAATGTGAGGTGAACAAAGCGGGATCGCAGATCTCGGTATTTTCCTGTGCCCCCTGCCTCTCATTCCTCAATTGCTCCATCGTTCACGTCACGTCATGACATCTGCTCTTCGAAATCATTCTTCCACTTCTAAGGAAACATAAGGTGTCTATAGAGAAATAAAGATAAGATATATTTAACTGCAGTTGAGTACAAGTAGACGGCAGTAATTTACAAAATAAATGAATATCAATATAATATTAATAATACTATAATAATAATATAAATAATATACACTACACAGCACGATGATACTTAGCACTGCATACTGTTGCACTTCACTGTATTGTCCTGCGTTTGAAGATGCGTTAACGCCATTCACAACACTTGACCTGCTCCACGCTAAGTTGCCTACAGTTTGAATTACCATGAGTAAGATTCAAAATTGCTTACTTTCTTGGTACTAAACTAATTCTAACGTATTTCGAACACTACGAACATTACTACAAATGCTTTTGAACATTTCTGACAATTGATCCAAACTCCTGTAGTTCTATTTCAAATAAGGGCAAATTTTCCTACATTTTTCCTCTGTTTTTTGTTCGAATTGTGTGATTATGGCCCCGAAATACCGAAATACCTTGGTATCACTAGTGTTCTGAATTTCCTGCCAAACCGGTTGCAATACGTACAATTTATACAAAGTGCAAACTCGCTTTCAATCTTGTTGAGTTGTTTTTGCATTTGAGCTGTTCTCATAACTTTTAATGAGTTTTCCCGTATGTACATTTAAGAAGTTTCTTTTGAATTCTTCCTAGATTTGCTTTTGTCCGTATGGATCCCAACAAATCACTCAGTACTCCGTAAGAGGAACGACAAGAAATGTATATGCCAATACTTTCGCCTTTATCATTCATTTGTTTAATGATCTCATTACAAAGTACAACGACTTGCATGTCTTTCTCATTACTTGGTTTTCCAAACTTAACTATCAAACTGAATAGCAAGTTGATACTCACGGATTGAAATCGTTACCCACATAGTAATCAGCTGCAGCGTAATTATGATGCGGGTCAAGTGTAATTGCTTTACTTTTCGATCCGTTAGTTGCAATAACATTAATTTCAGCTAATTTCGCAAGAGTTCTAGATCCTGTTGCAAAATAGTTTAAACATGAAGAATTCTTAACGACCAATTGATGAAATATTGAAGGCAGGTTAACGGGGCTTGGTCAGAAGTAAAAAGGTTCTACAACCTAGTTGTTTGCCGACGTTTCGGACAATTTATTTCCATCCTCAGGTCTTTCAACCACCACGTGAATGCATAATTACACACATAAATACAGCCCATAAATTAATTTTGTATTCACGTGGTAGTTGAAAGCCCTGAGGATGGAAATAAATTTTCCGAATCGTCGGCAAACAACTAGGTTGTAGAACCTTTTTACTTCTGACCAAGCCCCGTTAACCTGCCTTCAGTACAAAATAGTTTAATTGTCATTTGATTGAATGACTCGGTATCACACGCAATCGTCTACAAATAACCATACTTTCGATGGATGGCGTTGAAGAATGGGCACAACAGAGAAGTGCTTTCTAGACAAAAGCTCAATTTGAGATTATTGTTAATTCACTTTTATAATGTTGGAATATTCAAATGAAGAGGAAATACGTAATAAAATAAATAGTTACCTATGGTAAGGATTCATTATTTCTTAAGATGAGTATTTCACTTCTCTGGTTTTTCCCAATGACGATCAAGAATTCGTATTATATTAGCCAATTACTGACGTAACTCTCCTCAAGAATTGTTACTTTCGCCTCATCTCCACCTCGTTTGTAAACTGCAAGAGCACTTGCGGCATCCTCAAATGTCACAACGGGGTTCGGAAGGAGAACATGGAATGGTCTTCATGAAGACTACGTGAGTTCTCATTTAATTCAGTCGTCGCTACGAGACTTACTTCAATCGGCTAGGTCCACTTCTCGTAACGTTATCTATGATAGTGAATACGCGTGTTTGTAGGTCCACGGCGGAGGCACGTGGTGAAAGTGGGAGCAGCTGCTTGGTGGCCGTGGCGACGGCCGCCCGCCCCGTGTGCGAGGTTCGCCAAGTGCGCGCCGCGCGCGCTGTCGTGCGAAACCCGGACGCAGGGGAAGTGGAAGTGGAAGGGCGGAAACTTCCTCTGCAAACGCGTCGGCGACGGAGTTACGCGCTGTTCGAATATGCTGCGGAGGATCCAGGCAGCCGTGCCAGTCGGGAAATTGACCTCCCCTGAAACGCCCCAGTGCTCGCCAAACTTCTGCTAGGACGGAGATGTTCGTGTCAAGTTTTTTTAAAAAAAAGTCGTACTTTTAGTTTAGAGGCTGACGGGCGTAACGGGGACTTTATTACCGCAGTTTTTGGTTTACGTTATGTTTCCGACTCTGAGATACGACTCTAGTTTAGAGACCGTCTTGCGAAACAGTCAATTTTGCGAATAGACTTTTTTACTACACGGTTTATATTTGTTACCTAGGTGTTGGGTGAGGTGTTGTTCATTCACGGGTTCAAATTTTATGCTGATAGTTTAAAGAGGAGATATTTTTGTAGGATATTAAGGAAGGAAATATTTAATAAAAATTTCAGTGACCCCGATATATATATATATATATATATATATATATATATATATATATATATATATATATATATATATATATAATGTGACCTTTGTAAAATATTTCATTATTTTCTCAAATGCAAAAACAATCCTCTTCAAAATAGGCGAATACCTTCGATGTCGTATCACATTTCATATATTTGCTGTACCCATGACTCTGCGGCATCTTTTATTTGTTCTGCGCATTAAGCTGCTGAGTACAGACAGTAATGTTCCAAAAAGGATCAATTCCGAACCGGAAACAACACGTTGTCAAAATTTATTTAGGGAAAGCGAGCCCAAAGGGTACACATTTCACTCTTGTTATTGCAGAAGGGGGTAGTCTATAAATCTCTTTACCATGTTTTATGTAACTATCCTTCGGCCAGTGCGATCTCCCGCCTGAATTTTACCCGCGCCGTGAAATCTCATCAGGTGATGTTCACGGCAGTCGCTGTTCAGAGCTCCGTGAGCCGCCTTCAGAAGGAGATCAGAGGAACCACCTCGCACTGAAGACGTATCCTCGAGAAACGAGAAATGGAGGATGTTCCACCTTCCTCTAGAGCAACTTCCGACCTCTTCTTTTCTAGTTTCACCCCGCGGAACAATGTAGGAACCAACCAGGAGAATTTTATTGCTGATACACGCAGTGTTTTTCTGAACATTTGATTATTTTCTTGATGGTATTTTTTCTAAATATTTTCCAGCAACTTTGCGAGCTGTTCATTGTGTGTAAATAATGAAAGGAATTAAAAAATGTTTTATTCCATCCACAAGTACAACCACCTCTTTTAATTTTGATCTTACTTTACTATTTGAAGGGTGTAATTTTCAACCGTCATATTTTCACTTTATCAGCCTTTTCTGAATATGCTAAATGTAGAAGCAAGAAATACAAATGTGTGGGGTTCTTTTTCAAATCAAAATATTGCGGAATTTTTACGAAGAAATGTGCGTGTTTGAGTTTATTTGTAGTTTTGAAAATTCACGAAGATTCTAAAAAATAAAAGGAATTAACCTTCTTTGTCTCGATTCATGCTGATGTGCTGTTTTGTCCACGACAGTCATACGTATTTGGTCCAGCAGTTATTTCCCTATTCCATGCAGTTCTTCCTCGTGCTCCCAATCATCAAGAAAATGGCAATCAAATTTTTTTGCGGACTTCTGACCTGTATTTGCTAGTTCTTTACAGCCCGTTTGTTCGTTTAAATTCTTCTCCCTTCTTTAATAGTCTGGGACACTTTATGAGTCTCGTATGTAACTACGGAAAAACAATCGTTCTGTTGCGAATTTTAAGTAGTAAATTCAACAACGTGCATATTTATGGAAATAATTAGTTCTGTGACGAACGAAGGTACGAAATAGGTCGATATTGCACATATTGTAGATGGACTCCTGTGTGCATAAAGAGATTTTGGAAGAAAATAAATAAGTGAAATTTAAACATTTTGAAGCAACACGCAACTATTTTTTCACATTCAATTAAAAAATGTACAAGTAGCTTTACAGTGGAAATTTTAATTCTAATTAGATTAAAAATGTGTTTACTTTTTTATTTATTTTGTTGGCAAATTTGGTTTGTAGATTCAAATTAGAAAAAAATATTTTCAATCTTCAATATAATAAAGATGATGAATTGAAACTTGCTTTCGCTGGCAGTAACGAGAAACGTTTCTCTAATGTAGTATCAATCCATTGATAAAAGTCAAGCCTACATGAACCCGCGTTCATAGGCTTATGTAATATTGTTTTAAATTATGAGAACCATTTTTTTCATATTTGCAGACGTCTATAACATTAATTTATATTTAATTATTAATTTTCCAATTTCATTTATGGTTTACTTATTTCAAATAATGCATTGATCAAAATGACAGTTAATGTTTTTTCGTTATTCGTACTAGATTGCATTTATTGGAGCTGAATTTAATGGGAATATAGTTGAAATGTGTGTGTATTAAAACGTAGCAGAAAGGAAATGTGGCCGGAGCCTTTCCTATGGCGGAGGGGGCGTGGCCGCCCGGGGCGCTGGCCGACCGCGTGCGCGGCCATCGGCCGTCGGCTGGCCCGGCCCGGCGCGGCGCGGCCCGGGCTGCCTCACTCCCGCCTCTGCCCACGCCACCGCGCAGCCCGCACCGCGCTCCGGGACCACTTCGCCCCTGCCCTCGACCCCCGCCCCGCCTCGCGCCCCCCCTCACCTGCTCCCCCGCTCCGGCGGGCAGCAGCGTTTGGTCGATGTACGCGCCCGGCTCCTCCCCGCCCCCAGCTCCACAGCGCGGGTGTTGAACCCGGCTCCTCCGCCCTCACTCCGCGGAGCGCGCCTCCTCACTCGCTCACAAGTAGACGCCGTTTACGCTCTACATTTCCCCCTTTTAAGTCACGAAAACGGGCGACTTGCAACTACTTAGTGTAAATTAGGCGAAATAGTTATTTATGCGACTAGTACATTCTTGTGCAGAAAAATCAACGTATCCGGACGAGGCGGTCAACAAAAGCCGAGTGGGACATTTTGAAATGAAAATAAAGTCACTCAACTAGTAGCCTCCGCATCAATCTCGATATCCGAGACAGCCATGATGATTCGCGGTGCATTTGAGTTTCATTTACTTTGCGGCACGCGCTCCCACATAATGCTACATAAAGTAACATTTCCCGTCAATAAACGGTGAATAGAAGTACTCTTCATGCCTCCAGGTGCCAAAAAGATTTTGGGGCGTTGTAGGTTGGGAGGGGGTACCTATGATGTTTTAAAATCATTGTTACAAAATTCTACGGCATGTACAGGACCAAAGGTATAACTTTTTGTTAATGAGCGAATTAATGATTTATATCATTTAACAAAACTACTTCTGTGACTTTCGCCACTGGTTTGTACGCAACGCCTCCTGTACCGCTGTTCGGCTTTCATTTATTCTGACAGAGCGTACCTGTTACATACCAATTTAATATTTTGTATAAGACTAGTGTCCAATTACTTGTGTAGATGTAGGACGTTCGTTCGACTCCTCCGAATCCAGTTAATGCTTGATTGTCAACGATTAGAGTTGCAAAACTTGATGTTTGTGTAACAAGCGATTGCAAACACACTATCTTGCATTCTTACTTTTTCGCCACACTTACGTAGGAAAGAGAAAGTATTTAATGCATCGGCAAAAATTGGCAATTTTTGACTGAAAAACTGGTATTGCGGGGACCTGGTATCGATAAAGTGAATAAACCTTTCTCCTACATGTAGTAAATTACTTCCTCTTAACAGTCAGAATCAACGTTTCCTGGAACCTTGGCACCGAACAATTGGTTTCCGACCAAACGTCTATTCGTCCATCCATCACGACAAACGGACGGACAGACAGACAGACAGACGTTTTGGTCGACGACTGGTCGAAGTGCTGTGCACGGAAGTGTGTGTCATTCGGACCAGACGCTTTTTAAATAAATTGAATAATAGTATTGTTTGTATTAATTAAAAGTTATCGCTTAGTATAATACTTGTTTTATATCTATTGTAAGCATTACAAAAATATAATATGTAAAATTGAGTTTTTTTACAAACTTAAATCACAAATTTTTACATATTTTACCTTTAAAATCCCAATAGAGCTAACACGTTCAGACTCCTCGCAAGTCATGTCACTTCCTGCTGGTATCGTTTTATTGTGTAAATTCGGCTCTCTGTGTGCATCAGGGGGCTATTCGAATTTAATGGTAGAGACATTTTGTCAGAAATGAAGTAATATGATAATGGAAAATTCGAGTATAAAGCGAACATATGTCGTTCAGTAAAATCCACTGGGTCGTCCGTCATCCCTGGTGGAAAATATTACCTAGTAATATTCTGTTCCGATCAATTGATTGGAGGAAGGGTATTTCAGTGCGACCGCAACTCCGTTTGACGGCAAGCGACGCTCAATTGTTTTGGAAACTATCGAATAAATCCCATTTCCTCTCGAACGCTGTGCGCCCCACAGATTAGGCGATGCAACTGTAATACGATGCTTTTGAACCTGCTTGATCGCTTGTATTCTGATTCGCGATACCCGCTTTTAACAGCGCGAAATTGATGGCGGGCGTTCAGTTGCATAATTACCGAAACGCCAAGTGCTTGCAGTGTTTTGTAGGATTACCGTGTTTTATAACATAACGTCCATCAAGAGAAACATTTCGTCCAAAGAAGAACCGCGTGATGTACGCGTTTCGAGTAAAACGGGCCAGAGGACCTGTTGTAACTCTGTGTTGTAGGGCTCGCAGGGTAGTTTAAACTATCCTCTTGGCGTTACATGACCGGCAAACATATTTTTGATAATTGAAAATTCATTGACTATTCTGCTTTTTGGTGGAGAATCATGTATGTAACTTTTTTATTTGCAATATTTCATGTGACATTTTATTGAAACGGCACGGTGGTGCACTGAAGAGGATCTTCAAGCGGTGTCTGACCCCCAACCTCCCGAATTCAATGATACGTCTGAAAAAAAATCAGCTTTTATTAATTTTCTGTACTAAATGTCGAAAGTCATCAATATGTTCGTGTTAACGCTATAAATATTAACAATTAAGTTGCAAATGAATATCCATTTTATATTCAGCATGAAGCAAATGTTCTTTATAGGAAAACGTCAAGTCGGTTGGACACTATACCTGTAGCTCCACCGAGAGCCAACTCCTGGATGCGCCTCTGAAACATTAAACAGGAATCTTAACTTCTATTTTATAGCCGTTCTACGGTTTTTCGATTTCTGTTATGTTATTTCTTCCTGTTAATATCGTCTGAAACAAAAAACTGAATCAAATCCTATGACTCAGAAATATTTTTATTTGGCATTTCTAGTTTTGCATTACTAACTGATGGTTCATTTCCAAACTAAGTAATCATAACTGATGAACATCGAGCAACTTGCATATACCAACTTTCATTACCAACATTTATAATTTTTCTCAAAGTGAAAGTTGAAAATTTAACACAATACTTCAAGAGCGTTGCTTTTTCTTCGTGCACCAAAAATTGCGAATCTATCAGGCGCATTCTTTTGTTTATAGTATATCACTTAATCAAGTAAAGGTTATGGAACTCTTTATTCCTTTCCTAAATACGTTTCATTTTTACACTTTTTCGTATTTGGCACATAACACCAGGTTTCAATCCAGGTCGATCTACGCAAATGTACTATAGGCAAAGCTAGGTCGCCGCAAGACGGGGTTCTCCCTTTCGTGTTGCTTCTCATTTGACCTTTGTCCCAGTATCCTTATCATCGTTATTATCTGTCATTATCTACACATGGAGTCATATCGTAGCTGCCAATGCGGTAGCTTTTACCCGTCTCCCGTAGCACTCATTCCATTCCGGCCGTCGCCCACGCTTCCAAATAGACCCTGCGCGTTGGCGAATTCTATAAATCCTTCCCAGAAAGCTCCAACATTTTGTAATTATCAAGGCAGTTCCCAGCGGCTCCACTTGGGCGGCTCCCCAAGGGCACGCCCTTTGCAGCTCCCGTTGGCCGAGGGAGGGCGAACAAGAAGTAGTCTTTAACTTGCGCAGTTTTAACAATGACTCCGGGGACCCGGGGCGGCGCAGCGCTGGCTGGCTCTTGATGACGGAGGCGAGCGGCCGGCGCGGACCGGCGCGTGGGCAGGTGGGCGGGGCAGATGGGGCGTCAAGACACCCTTCTTTCTCCTTGGGCGTTTCTCACCCGCCATTCCAATTTCTTTTCATTTTCCTCCTCCTGTGCTTAACTCTTTCCATTTTCCCTTCACCCCTATTTTCCTCCTAACTTTTGTTTACTTACCCGCTTTTTTAGCCTGCCCTTCTTTATCTCTTGCCCTCTTTTTTCTATCCTTTTCTTCTCCCCTCATCTCTCATTTTCTCTTTTCTTATTACACCTGTACTCTCGAGTCTATTTCTTAGCTCTTCGACAGGTACTTCTTGTTAATCTTCTCTTCCTCTCATTTTCATTCACTTCTTTCAGGCCATGTTCCTAAGTATGTTGGTGGCGAGGGTTTTAGAAATGACTTTTGCGTGAAATAATAGTTGATGGGTTGCGTGATTCTTCTGAATGTGGTAGTTTTGCGATTGCCTCAACCAACTGGTGATAAGGCAAAAATACCCCATCATCCATAGGCGGGGTTTGAGCAGCCTCGTTGAAAAAAGAGGATGTCTTCAGCATTTTTGGGCTCTGTGAATTTTGGCATAGAATGCCATTATTTATGTTGTTTATGGTGATATTAAAATGATATTAATTGTTTATTCTGCTGATAAAAGTGCCGTAAATGTGTTCTCGCGCAGAGTGTAGCATTAAACGGGGCGGCGTGCTTTCCTTCTACCTGCGTGTCCGCGTAACGTACTTCGCTGTCTCCAAACAGAATTTATGCTCATCACGGCAGATTTTTTACGAGGCACTCCTCTTTCCGCTGCTATCATTCTACCATTCCATGTTCACACCCTGCATTCACTTTAGCAACTATCTGGATTCCGACCGTTATTTCTTTTACATCGTGGTCAGTGTTCGTATGCCTCCATTGACACTATGCAGGCGAGTACGAGAAACCTAAAATTCTGAAAATTCAAAATTCCAAAACCCGAATAACCTCCCCCCACCGTTTATCCTCATTTGGATCCTGCCAGTTCCTTAAAACTCTGTTTCTTCTGCAATTTTAAAATCCCTGACTATAAGAACTATTTTACATTTATATTACACATTTTCACATCTTAGAACAAACACTTAATTATAATTAAGTGATTTAATTGCATTAAAATTGCCGAGAAATTCTATGAATCATTCTCAACTATTGCGTTGTTGCACTTTCATCGTCAGACACCTGTGTTTATAGTTACTGCAAACATTTTTATCAGGGTCGGAAACATTGATTTTTTTGTGAATTAAGCTTTTAAAATTGAAGAGTTTCGATCGATTTTAGTTCTTAGATTTGAGGAAAGTTAAGATTCTTCGCACACGATTAAAGAGATGTGAAAGGTTTGGAAACTCTCTGTACCTGTTCGTGCCGCGCCATTCGTCATCCAGAGAGGCACACTCCCCGTGTGCGCCGCAAACGCGCGGGGCGGTGCAAGGCGTTGCGGGCGCCCAAGCCAAGGCGCATTGACTGACGATCGCGCGCGCGGGCGCCGCCGGCGGCGGCCGACATTCAACTCGACATCCGACGGGTGCAATTAAAAAGTAGGACTGACTTGCTTTATCTCCCTTTCTTAGACTTGGCTTAAAGTGCTATTTTGTTTACCCAAATCTCGTCGTCTTCTTTCAAAATATCTCTACATTGCTTCCGTACGTGATAATATATTAATATTTTACGAGTTTTCTGTCATTCATTCAGATTTCCACAAAAATGTATTTCATATCCTGAACGTCATGATCATATATGACAAAAATAAGTTTGTTTCCTGTTATCATTTTGAGCCATCTGATTTCATCCCGGAGAATTCGAGATTGATTAAAGCCACGCTTAGAATATAAATGTATTGACAAGTTGAGGTAATCCGTTCCCAGGAATTAATAATTTATCACAACCATCTAATAGACATGATAAGGAGTGGTATCTATTCGTAATGTAAAATTGAAGTAATATTATTTGCACCCCCACCTTATTCCGCCCCGCACCGCGCTGGCCTGTCCTGTCCTGCCCGCTCAATCACCCCGTGGACCCCGCCAGCCATGCTCTTTTCGCTCGAGCCCGCCCCCCCCATTATCCCGCAATGCGTAATACTTATATGTATTGCAGGTTGCATTAAACCAACAACCTCTTACGCCCTTTCAGAGATAGTATTTTGAAAAATACTTTCTTAGTGGTTACACTCTACATTGTAACAAGAACATAGAATATTCCAAATTTCACGATTCAGTAGATTTGGCCTGACCCTGATATGTCACTTTGTTTTTGCTCTGTAGATTATCTTGAATTCGTGAACCTATTCATCATGATCAGAAAAGAACAGAAAATCCCACCAAGAGTACAAATATTTACACGATATGTTAAAACTACACAGATATCTTCGTTTCATTTTATGAAGAATGTGTAATTCAATCGTGATGAATGATCTTTGAGAGAGGCCCTTCCAACCCGTGAGATTGTGCGCCGACGCGTGCGCGGGCGAGCGACTTGATTGCTTGGGCTGGCTGCTGGGCGCGCGCGGCGCAGGTGGCGGCGACGGGAGACGCTGGGGCCTCCGGCGGCGGACGCCCTTTGTGACAGCTCCGCCAAGGCTAATCCATCTCGCATAAGCCCCGCCCCGCCCCGCCCCGCCACGCTTCGTTTCGCGCCCGCTCTTCTACCGAAAGGAGAGACAGGGAATTTCGCGGGGAACGGAAAGACAGATGCACTGGATATTAATTATAACTTCGTGAATAAGCTTACTCAACGGCAAGAATACAAGCCACAGAAAGAAACTTCCCGAGATCTGCCGGAGGCTGCTGTAGACTTCATACGGTATGAAATGCTGAGATCAGAAATGCAATAAGTTTTTTATTTATTTAATAAGCAGTCTCTCCGCCGAAATACGGTTAATTGATAAAATGTAATAAGAAAAATGAATGAAAGAAGGCAAACGTTGTGAAATGTCAATGTCAAAGTTGAGTTTACTTAACATGTAATAATTGCATTCGTTGCACATTAAATGGTACAAATTATTAGTTTCTGCGTTTGCTGTAGCGACCGGAATGACCCTCTTCGCTTCCCTTCTTCTGCAACATGCACCAACACGTGATGAAAAAGCCTGGGTTTCGTTTTTAATATTACAGTTTCGAGAAATGTCGATCACTGAAAAGATGCAGTGATAAGGAGTGGGCTGCTGCTTCTTCTCTACCTAACGTCATTACTGTGACGTGTGATAGACTGTCAAATACGTAGTTTTTTCCGGTGCTGCTGGGAAAATCCACGGATATGATGACCTGCGAGACATTTGACTACCAATCGGCAGCTGAAGAGGCCGGGCGCTGGCGTCTGCCCCCGTCGCCCTACCGGATTTATCATCGCCACTGTGGTCCCCCGGCAAGGCGAGTGGCGTGGGCGCGGCTTGTGCAGCGCCAGGAGTTGGATGGCGGGGCCCGTCGCGTCGCCTGCTGAGGGAGGGGGCGGGGCAGGTGGCGCTCGCGCTGCGATGCCACTCACTGAGATAGAGTCGCGTTCTGCCATTTTGTCGCAATGATTTTCCTTCATTTTCACTTCAAAATTCAAAACTCTCGCTCTGAAGATAATCTGCCATGCTTTTAGACATTTCTTCTCGTGAAATCGCACCTTTTAATCTGATGTGTGTTGTTTTTTGTATTACAAGACATTAGCTTCTTATTGCACTTATATTGTGTAATGTAAAATATTGAAATTATATAGATACCTTACTAGCACGAAATGGTACTGTGCCGGGGAGTAGAAACGAATGTATTGCGCATTTGAGTTATCGTCTCCTTTTGTCGTATTTTACTATTTTTTCTTCTAAATTCTTTAGACTTGCAGAGATCTTAAATGATTAATACTTGCATCCGTGCAAAACATATTAGTCATGAGCGACGAGATCAAAACCAAAAATACGACACTCACTCACGCGGATGTGACACGTTTCATGACACTGGTGTCCAATATTACATAGTATTCACAGAGATAGCTTTGTAGACGTATTAGAACTCTTCTTAGATCTTGGTACTTTCAGCTGAAATCTTGTGGTATACATACTAAGATGGAGTGAAAATGTAATCAAACCATAACTATGTGTTAATCGTTCAATGTTTCAATTTTCACTTATTTTTAAACTTAATGGTATTACACGTGAACGACTGAAGACGTCCGAGAACATGTAACGATTTCACAATTGTGAATTGATATAATTATTTCTTCGTCTTTAACAAAATATTGGTAGAAAACAATATTCTATGTGATTATCCTCGTATTATGAAGATTAAATTAATAGTACGACTAATTTTGTATAATTATTTCTGAACAAAATACTGTTACTTCATTTGTGGTTATTGATTCATCAATGCCACACCTAACATCTTTCAGTGCGAGAGTAATTGCGATAGAAGTTTTCGCCTGCAAAAGAGGCATTTCAAAGACATATCTATTTATTAAATTAGTTGATGATAAATTAGCCAAATGGCACAATAATCAGTGAGTAAAAATCTTTTTTTTCATTTGCATGATATGATTAAAGTGAGGTTTACTATAGCTTGTAAAATTTGGGTATCATAATGCTAGGAACGTTTGCAGGCGCTAATTCGAAATTGAAACGACTTGTTTGTGGTTGCAAATAATGTTGTAATGTTATATCCAGTCTACAACGCTTTATGTGTCCAAATGACAATTTTATGAAATACATCCCATGCGATTACCTCCAATGATTTTCATTTGTATTCTCTAGTTAAACTGCGGTAACGTAATGACTATTCACAGCGAACACTAGCAGAAAATTAGATTCATCAGTCTCACATTGTTAACTAAAGCTTCGGCAGAAATTATTCTATAGTGAATGAGAATATACGGGAAATGTGAGTGAAAGGCTCGTGAACATTAAAACACGAATTCATTCCATCAATAACGCTAGTTCGTGAGCTCATTGCAGATTCAACCGCCGATAAATATACAATTCCGTAACAATCCAACGGGACGGCATTATTCAGTTGCTCTTTTCAATTAATAAAAGGCGTGTGATTTGTCGGTGTGCGGTGGCAAATGCAATTACGTGGGTTTTTAGCGCCATTAAGCCGGGCCGGGCCGTGCCGGGCCAGGGCGGCTTGCACGGCGCCAGTGGGCCGCGACGGCCGTGTACCGCTAGGGGGCGGCGGAGGGCGCCGACGCGAGCGACGCCGCCGGCGGGTGGGCGGGGCGGCCTCGCCGGTGGAGCGTGGCGGCGACGAGCGGCAAACCTTATGCTGCTTCTAAAAGCCACGACAACGCTCTCTGTTCGGACAAGTCATCAGTATGCAACTTGTTAATTGGTTGTTCCATGCAAATGTTGATGATGTATTGTAATCGGACTGTGCTCTCGTGAAAGGACCGTGGCGATGACTGGGAACTGCACTTGAAATACCAGCTGTCAGAAGAAACCAGCGTGTGTGTTGGAAACAAACATCCATTCGAAATGGACGCGTAAAAATTATGGTTGTAGTATAATTAAAATAGATATAATTGTGACCATTACACCAGGGCATTCGATTGTAACTGCCAAGAATCAAGAAGGGCTCAAGCAAATTGTTTAACTCTGGAGTAGTTGCTTTGCGACGATTGCAATATGAAATAAGCGGATCTATCCATGAATCTATCAATTTAATGGATTGATGACATTTGATGTGGTAGCTATTAAATATTCGTACAGTCTTACGAGTGCCTGTACGAATCTAGAATTGAATTTGAGTGGACTGGCAGCAAACAGTTCACAAATACCTATGCCAATATCATAATAAGGCCCTTGCCGTTATTACCGATTGGACGATTTGTGTTAATGAACGGAGATTGAAAGCTCAGAAGATAAATCTGGATGCGACATGCAAGCAGCCCTATTTTCAAGTACTTGGCATTGAGAAGCTAGAACGTTGCTGCCTTTTGTGTTGCAGTGCCGTAGATTCTTCACTCGTTCAACATTCATATTATGGCATAATATAATTTATTTAACTTTATCACTCGGTATGTTTTGTTGTATTGCACTCGGTATGCAGTTAAGTGTTGCACAATTCATAATTTGTATACTGTTTGATTATGCATCAGTTGTAATCTCGTGTAAGCTTAGCCGATGCAAATAATTAATCTTAAACAATTGCCTTTAATGCAGACTTAATTGTGTGATGTGACTTGTTAAAGTAGACCTATAAAATATCATTCACGTGTATTTCTTTTTTTTCAGGTAAGGAATTCGCAAACACAAATCTAGGAACATCTAAACCAAGAAACTGCAGGGCAAAGTAAGTACAAGAATGTGAATATACTCTTGCGAATTAGTCATCGTCCGGAGCAAATCGTCTTCTCCATCCTGGACACCGTCGTACCCTAAGAAACTGTCGATCCTTTCACTGCATAAAGCCTGTTGATGAAGAAAAATCTTCAACAAGCGTCGGAATTCCGGAGGCAGCGCCGAGCTGCGCAATCCCAGAGTGTGTTCCGTGTTGGATTTACCCGGAAGAGAGTTGCTCGTGTGGGCACTCAGCAAAGCTGGCGTGTCACGTGGAGGTGCTCCGAAGCGGCGAGGAAGAAGCTGCGGGGGCGATGGCTTAGCGGAGCCTCTCTTGGAGAACGGATCTTCTTCGTGCTCATTCGCCCGCACCTCGCAGAAAGCGAAAGACTCGGGCTGTCCTGCGAGGACGCGGACGGAAGACAGGACCAGTCTGAGCTGTGGCGCTATCAAAAAAAGAAAGGAATACTAATACAAATTTTACTGCTTCAAAAAGAGATTTTTGTATGTATTTGAATTAAATTTCGTGAGACAAACGGAAGTGCGGCAGTCACTGTTCTCTGAGGCTGCCTTTCGGAGCCGGTAAATAGTTTTTGCCATTGTGTGGGCGCGGCGCCGCCTCCGCCGGGCTGGGTTCGTTTTTGTCGTGCGGGTGGGGCTGAACGCTGATGGACCACTCCCCGCGGGCCCTACGAGCCCTCATATCGCTTTCTCCAGGGCCCTGCCCCTGCGCGCGCAGAAGAAGCCGACGACGTGCCCCGCCCCGCCCCGCCCTCCGCTCGCTCGGGATGCGCGGCGCGCGCCCCCGGGACGACCCGCCCCCAGCCCTCGTGGCCCCGTCACGCAAGCCACTCGCGGCGCTCTGCTAGGCCAACGAATGGCTGTTATGTTTATTCTGAGCTTGAGTGCTTGATGTTTCAACTGCCGTGCTCATTGGTCCCGTCAGTGTAGTGGATATGTACTCCGAGAGGTCGCGGTGCCCCTGCCTCGCTGAATGGGGAGGTCCGTGGCACTTGACGTGCGAGGAATTTCCTCGTCTATGTGTGTCCGCCCTGCGCGGCACCGTCTCAACCGGGACAAGCTGGTCCATTGTTACCCCTGATCTTCCGACGTGTGT
The DNA here is from genome assembly GCA_011170035.1 of Teleogryllus occipitalis. NCBI lineage: Eukaryota > Metazoa > Arthropoda > Insecta > Orthoptera > Gryllidae > Teleogryllus > Teleogryllus occipitalis. The sequence goes on along the minus strand of BLKR01015266.1, from coordinate 5,669 downwards.
AGTAGTGGAGCACATGTCTGTGTGAGTAAGGGGTGAAGAGAGGACAACGAGGAGGAAGGAAGATTGCGAGCGGTTATTGTCCCGTTTCTGTGGGTACTTATCCTACATTTGTCTAGTATTAGCGGGATAAAGCACCGAAAACTACCGATTAGAGCGACCGACCACTAGTATCCTCTTCCGGACAGCAAGTGAATTCGACCTACATATTTATTTAGTGTCGAAAATCCTCCACCGTCTTGGTTCAGATCTTGTGACCTCCGGGTTAGATTCGCTGCAGAGATAATAGTAATGCTTGTCGCTGAGTAAACTCAGCCGGTTAATTATTTCTTAGAGAGCATGCATCGCATTCGCTCTACACAGCATGCCTTCGTGACAGTTTAGATATAAAATCTCGCGTTTTCCGTATTATTCGCCATGTGTGCTTCTGGATCCCTCCCGATTCTTTCTTCTCTTAATAAGTGCCTGAACGTATTATTGTTCATAGTAGTATACATTTCCTGGCATCTATAGTTCCGACGTGCTTTAATTGCTCTGTCATGTGGCCTTTGAAATAATTTTGATTTGATTTAATAATCACTACGACTGGTCTAGTTGGGACTGCACGCCGGTTTTAGACACCTTCCTTATTTCACTGCAGAGGTAACTCTCCACTTTTGCCAAAACATTCTGTCCTGTCCCACCGCCACTCCACTTCGCCCAGGCAGCCTCTCGCTAGGGAGCGCCGGCCCGCGACCGCTTTAGCGGACAGATCTCGCCCCCTCCTCACGCTCCCTTCTGCTTTGTCTCACTAGGGCCCCTCCACCTCGCCTCCTTCCTCGCCGTGGTCACCTTCGCATCCCTGGTTCCGTTTGGCTGGCTCGAAATTAGTTTATGGAAACATCTCATCAAACCGCCCTTATTGCTAATTACACAAAGCGGGAAGCGCCAATTTGGTGCCAAAGCGGGAGGCTGCACTTCCTTCCAGCAGTTCCTCTCCGCGCTCCCGGCCACGGCTCAATACTGGCGCTGAAGAAGCGCTCACGGCAGCACACGACGTGGGCCCAATCGGCTACCAACAGTTCAGTTGTGCTGCTACGATAAACAGGGCGTATGTACCCTGCATGTAATCGGATAGCCTGCGTGTGTGTGGCCGTCCGTCCGTCACTCCCCATCCACCATCTGAGACAAGCGAGGAGCAATTCGACGCGATTCTGGCTGCTGGTGGGGAACTGGTCAATTTTTCGTATTCTTCAAACGCGATTAAAAGCCAAGTGACTCTCTCATTTAATCTTGTTGCCCGCAGTGGGGTGGGGTGTGGGGAGGCGAAAGCCGTGAAGGGCCCTGACGGCGCCACCTGCGCCGCCTCCGCTCGGAGGGCGAGGCTCTCATTTGCAACGCAGCGCCCGCGCTGGCCCAGGGCAACGGAGGGGCTGGGCTGGCAAAGGAAAGGCGCCCAGACGTCCGCCGTCGCCGCGGGCCAGACGTGCGTGCGCGTATGGCGCGTGCAGGGGGGAGGGAATTCCGACGAAGCCTTTGTCGGCGGGGCGCCGCCGCCGGACGCGTGGGCGGGGCGGCTGGATGCGTGAGGGCACGCGCGGGAAGGGCGGGGCGGCGCCGGCGGCGGCTGTGATTCTGGCAAAATGGCAAAGCCCTGCAACGACATTTCTAAAACGTAGAGGACTGTAGCGGGGATGTCAGAAACAACTCGAGCGTCGAAAATAAGTCGATTGTAAAATATTTTCGGAAAGGAAATACGATTTTATCAGCATTAGTGAATCGAAACTGTTTATTGATTAGAAAGTGTTACTTTGCCGTTGCGAACCACAAAGAAGCCATTGCCATATATAACAATTGAGTTCTGCGAGGCAAACAAAACCCTTGAGGCGACATGAATCAACAGGGCTGCCACCTCAGACATTCAGAACTATTTTAAGAGCAATATTTTAGTTTCCGTGAATTCGTACTAAAAAATAATAAACGCAACTCGTTCGAAAGTACGAGTACTACTTCAAAATGCGAAAGACCCACTTTCTGCAAATTATACTGAAGACCTGTTCTTCAATAAAAAATATTGAAATATATAATCACTTCTGCAAAAAATGTGTTTAATACTTGACAGTTTTTTAGTTTTCCCAAAATTGGCCAACTTATTGTTGCTAGAATTTGTTTAGGTGTGTTCCAGACGCAAGTTTGTATTCCTGTTATTCTGATTTTAAATATAGTCATGAATAAAGGAACCATGAAATCCCGTGGAATGAAGTAGTGTATTCTTGTCCCCGTTCTTGTCGAATCCTCAGAGGAATACGCCGAAAAATGTTAGAACTTTTGCAATTTTCGAAAATTCAGTGATTTCAATAAAACATATACATGCGCCATTTCTATGCGTCCTTTACGCTATCCGAGGAAAAAGTTTAATAAAAAATTCGAGCAGGTTTTGAGTATGTTTTGAAAGTGTTGTGGCTTCGTGTAAAGAATTTCCAAAAATCAAAATATCCGTTTCACTCCAGCAATGGCGCGAGTTCGTTCAGATTGATTGGGGAATATCAATTGTGCAGAAAATCTTCTGGACTGTTTAGGCGGTAGCGTTGAGCACAGACAGATAGCGTAAACGGACACAAAAAGAGAAACAAACAGGCAGACGTTATATCGTCAAATTGATTTTTCGATGTGTCAAGGGCCCATAACACATAGTTTGTGAGTATACAACTTTAGAGGAAGCAATTTACTACATATAACTATAAGATTTATCAACTTTCTCGTTAACAGGGAGTTTTTGTGTCGAAAACTCGCCGATTTCTGCCGCAACATACTTCCTCTTTACGAGAAAGTAAAAAAGTTAAGGAATTTTTCAACAAAAAATTTGTTAGTGTGTTTTATTTCATTTGTTTTTCTTAGACCGTATTTTTTGTAGTAATACATATTTTTGATAAAATTTCAACATAATATTTTATTTTATTTTGGTGATCCGACGTTTCTTACGTTCTGGCCCCTCTTTTAGTTCCACTGGAGACAGATTATCGAGATTTTATTGTAATTCCAGCTTAGAATATTTACATGCAACTCTAGTCACGATTCCATTTATTCTTTGTAGCCATTGTTCAGAGCGAGTCACGATACTATTAATGACATTGTCGTTGTTTATAAAAACGTAGTTCATTCTATGAGTTGAAACACGTTTAAATGTAAAAAGCGAAAAGCGTGAAAATGGCATATTTGACCTCTGGGAGAGTGATAAACAGTAGGAAAGTGACACGGCACATGGCAAATAGGAAACTTCGGGGACGGAGAAATTTTCAGAAGGCCTGATGTAGAACAATAGTAGTAGCACTCGTCCACGAGTAGATCCACGAATAGTTGCGAGCCCTCGCGCTACCTCCGGAGGCGGCCAAGGCATTGCGTTGACGCTTGCAGTCGGCGGCGCGCCTGCCCGCCGTGGGGCGAGAGGCGCAGCCTGCCATTCTTAATACCGACTTACGAGGAGGACTGGCCTTCTCAAAAGTGTTACGCGTCCAAGATGCTTTTGCTCTTGACAGGAAGTATGATTGAATACAAACATTTAGAGGGTAGAAGCATTGGTGGGTAAGGAAGGATTGCGTATGGTCCGTGTCCCGTTGTTCTGATGCTGCTCAGGTATTCGCCAGAAAACCGCCGATCAGAGCAGGTACCTTACGATGCCAATCTCCCGCGCTCAAGAGCCCACGGCGATTAAACGGTCGCGGCTACCTGCTTTCGATAACTACGGCTTGTTACAGCTAACACTGGCGTAATCTAAGACGAGGTTTTTGCTCGACTAATTAATTAGAAAAGGGAAAACGCTCGCCGGCGTCTGGAGCATCCTGGACCGCCGTGCGACGCGCACTCTCTCTCCGCCACGCGGCGCAGCGGTGCGGCAGAGCGCCCAGGCCCAACCTCTCCCACCCGCTCCCGCACCCGCACCCACTCCCGCTCCGGCTCCCGCACCCGCTCACGCCCCCGCTCACGCAGCCGCCCCCGCTCCCGCACGCATTCTCGCACCCACTCACGCTCAAGTACTCGCACCCGCACGAGCTCCCGCTCCCACTCCCGCACACGCTCCCGCATCCGCTCTCACTCACGCTCCCACACCCGCTCACGCACGCGCTCCGCTCACGCACCCGCTCCCATTCACGCTCCCACACCCGCTCTCGTACACGCTCCCGTACTCACTCCCGCTCCCGCACTCCCTCACGCTCCCGCACCCGCACGTGCTCCCGCTCACGATCACGCTCACGCACGCGTTCCCTCTTCCTCACGCACTCCCGCTCACGCTCCTGCTCTCACACCCGCTCCCGTACGCGCTTCTGCACTCGCTCCCGCTCACGCACGCACTCCAGCTCACGCACCCGCTCCCGCCCTTCCTGGAACTCGGGATTGTTTGTCTTTATTTGGCAGTGTATCGAAATTATCGCAATCGCAAGTTAGTTTAATTACCAACCACATTTTGATTCCGACATCAACGCTTTTCCACATCTCCTGTGATGGGTTAATGTTAACGATGAATGATGGAGCAACGGCTCAAAGGGAGGCAAAGCAAACAGGGGAACCCTCAGAAAACATTTCTCGAATCCGCTCTTTCCACCACAAATTCAAGATGGCGCTTACAGAATGTACATCTAACTTACAGCGAAGAAACTTATCCCGAAACTAGACCCTGGCCTGTAAATAGCAAATGAGACCTATTTGAGAAGACGAAGCAAGTGTCGGGCTTTGTTCCCAAAGGAAGATTGCGCGCGGTCTGTGGCCAGTTGTTTGAGATGCACCACCGACGTACGCCTGAAATTCAATGGCGGAAACCACGGAGGCGACAGATGAGAATTCACATCGTCCGACGCACATCACTTGCGTAGAAAAAGCGCCTCTTTCGCGATGCAGTCTCGGAATCTCTCAAACAACGAAGCTTCAGACTGGCAACTACTACTACCGCATCAGAAGAATTCTGTTTCCGTGCCAGACTCCTCTCTGAACAGAGGCTTAGGCACTTCGGAATGGATGGGGAAATTTATTTGGACCTGGACAAAAAATATTTATATTAAAACTTGTTTTACGACGTATTAATAATAAAATAAAAGGTTAAAGAGAAATGTAACAGTTAACTCCAACTCCAGTTTTCATGCTTTTTTTATTACACGGTATATAAAACCCAGAGTTTGATATTTTGTTTTTATCAGCCCATGTACTTCTCCTCCCTGCGTTAGTCAGGCACAGTTAATTCCATTGTTGAGTAATCGAGCGCTCAAAAACACAATTTAATTTCATCGGCGATGTTGTATAAGGGAAATGTGTGCGTTTTGGGGAGTTTTTTCGGTGCACTGGCGTTCATACAGCGTCGACCATCAGAATAAGCTACAATTCGAATACCCATTTTCTGAAGAAGTAGGAGTGAAGCACGATGATGGTTTCGAATCAAGATCTAGGTATACTTATACGCTATAGCGAACGATCAAACGTATTACTTGTGTGCCCACATTCGATGACGTCATATTCTTTCCATTTAAAGTATCAAGATATTAATCGTATTCCAGATCAAATAGTATAAGAAGCTGAGGAAACAATAAAAAACATTATTTCATACCAGAGATAATACAATATTTATAAATCTTGGGAAAATCACTTTTGATTCGGAAGAGATTTGGCTTACATACTTCTCAGAACGGTAAAATAGAACTGATGTA
>BLKR01015265.1:0-87902 GCA_011170035.1 Teleogryllus occipitalis | reverse complement strand
TGTAACGTATTGTAGGACTACAGTTAGCAACCGCCACAAAGGGCGGCGGCAGAGGATTAGACGCCAGGGGCCAGGCAGGATGTGACACGCCGAGGTATTCTGGGAAATCCAAAGAGCTAGGGAAAGGGATGCCCAAAGTACGGGACAGCGCATTTTTGCCGCGTGCCGCGTGTCAAATTCTTGGAATCCAGGGAAATGGATGTCCAAAAATGCCTGGGCAAAGCGGTCAGTGTGGGCCGTGTGCAAAACCCAGTGACGTTTCAGGTCACGTGGGTGGGGGCTATATAAGAGCGGACGCAGAGCGCGGGGGTGGGGTTTGTTGAGCTGAGAGGGAACCCTCGTGCGAACGCACAAAACTTGCGCCCAGGAAAAAAGGAGCCGAGCCAGGCTCGTGCGGCAAACCATGTTGGGACGCCGTTGTGACTATATCCACGGGTGACAAGAGGTCGCCGGAGCTGTCTGCTGTGTGCGGGAGGCTCGCTGAGGAGTGGCGCGGGCCACGAGTCAGTTATTCATTTTTAAGGATCGCTCCTGCGATCAGGAAAGTAAAGATCTACCAGAGCTGTAACTTAAAGTAGTCCTGTACATATTGTGAATAAACCTGTACATATTTATCATTGAAGCTCGTGTCTGTGATTATTGTGTATTCCCACGACGTCACAGACGGGTAGACATAATTGGTGGCAGCGGTTAAACGAATTCCACGGGGAATATCACCCACCAAATGACATAATTGGTGGCAGCGGTTATAAAGAAGCCCACGGGGGAGTACGTGCACCCACCAAATAGCATAATTGGTGGCAGCGGTTAAACGAATTCCACGGGGAATATCATTCACCAAATAGTATAATTGGTGGATGCGGTTATAAGAATTCCACGGGGAAGTGTTGCTCAATTGTGATAATAGCAGCAGTTAAAACATTCACGCCGGAACGGCACGGCATTGTTGCACCATACTCATACGTGGTCGCAATATTACGAACAGGGGGTGGGCCAGTGCGTGGGTGTGTCGACGGGCAGACATAATTACGACGCACGGGAGCAGAGAGGGTCCGCTCCGAGCCACGACGCCCACGGAAGGAAGGAAGGACGGAGAAGGAAGGACGTCTCCAAGCCAACCGGCTTTGATAAAATCAAGAAGTCAGCAAGGATCTGGTGTAAGTATAGCTATCTGCATTGTAAGGTTCGGTTCAGGTTTCAGTTATGGCTTACTTACTGAGATTCGGGAAAGATTGTGTAGTGCACGTGGCACAGGAATTAGGACTCCAAATTACAGGTGGGGAAACTTTGGTAGTTCTAAAAAAATTGATAGAGGAGCATTCCGATTACGAGGAGGAATTTGTGAAAGGGATAGCTCAGGCATATAAGGATGAACGCGAACGAGAAAAGGCCGAACGCGAATTAGCCTATAAGGATCAAAAAGCCGAACGCGAAGCAGAGAAGGAACGCGCATTTCAGTTAGAAAAACTGAGAATAGAACAGAGCCAACTGGCGGGTAGAGCTAGTCCGCAGTCCGAAGTAAATAGCAAAATGCACATTCGATTAAATCAAGTTATGAGCCGATTCAAAGGGGAGGACGACGACATAACAGCATTTTTAAGTGTTTTTGAGAGTCAGGTGGAACAATTAGAAATTCCAGAAGAAGAGTGGGTGGCAAATCTTATGGGACTGCTCCCACACCAAATCAATGCATCGCTAACTTTAGAAGGGCAAGGTAGTAGAACAGAATATGCCGATTTAAAGAATAGGTTATTAGAAATGTATCGATTTAATGCCGAGAAGTTTCGACAATTGTTCGCGAAACATGTAAAAGCCGCGAATACTACCTGGAACGTATACGCGAGAGAGCTGAAAAATTATTGCAAAGAATGGGTAGCAGGACTAGATATTCATACGTTCGAGGACTTAATGAATCTAATTGTAACCGATCAATTGAAGCGTCGTGTGCCTATTGATATTAAAGAGCATTTTATTGATGAGTGGGGGGAATTTAAGATGCCGTTAGAACTAGCTCGTAAACTAGACAACTATGAGAACAATAGGGCAGGCTGGAAACGGTCTTCGTTCAAGCCTTATAGGAAATCGGAAGCCGTAGGGGAACATGTTGCAAGCACGAGCAAGACGATGCCGATGGTACCGGAAATTCAGGGGAAATCGAGCGGTAAGAAAACCGATGTTAGGGCAGCATACGAGAAGCCAGACAAGCGGAAATGCTACGGGTGTGGTGCCACAGACCACATGGTCCGTGAATGCCCGCAGCGCCGCGTGGCCGAAAAAATGAATCATGTGGCAGCCAAAACAGCTACGGAATTGTTTTCACCGTACGTGTTCTTTGGAAAAATTAATAAAATTCCCGGAAGATTTTTGCGCGACTGTGGTGCCAGTTTCGATCTTGTCCATGAGAAATTTATTAGCGACGAGAATTTAACGGGAGAAAGCGTGTGGATTTTGCAACCGCTTGATGCCTCACCACGAAATCTCCCGGTGGCAGAAGTCACTATTGAGGGGCCATTCGGGAAAGTAGTAACTAAAGCCGCAGTTGTGCCTCGGGAATGCGACAGCGGATATTACTTATTAAGTAATAGAACAGCTGCTCTGTTGGAAGAAGTAAAGGCAGGATTTATTGAGCCACAATTAGTTGCAGCCGTAACGACGCGGGCAAAAGCCGCTGAAACGTCGCGGGTGACTCAAGAGTCGGGGCCGGCCGACCGACACGCAGGCGAGTTTGACGCGGACGAGCAGGTAGAAAACCTTGAACAATTGAGGCAGCAGGGAGCCGTTAGTGAAAGGGACGCCAGTGCAAGTGTACTAACGCCCGAAGTGAATGAACTCATAAATGTTACCCAGACTGAGTTCGCAGCTTCACAACAAAGTGACCCGGAAATCAAAACATTATACGACGCGAATAAGCACAACGTACCGGAAGCAGGGCGAGAGTCGTATTTCGTGAAAAATAGTATTTTGTATCGGTCAAGACACAGCAATCGCGGAGAAAAATTTAATATGTTAGTAGTTCCGACTAAATATCGGGCCGCCGTTCTCAAGGTGTGCCATGAAACCGCGAATGCACATTTAGGTTGCACTAAGAGCAAATCCAGCATGTCGCGATACTTTTATTGGCCTCGTTGTTTCCAGGATATGGAGACATATGTGAAAACTTGCGATGTGTGTCAAAAGGTTGGTAGGCCAAATGATCGAAAAAAAGCACCGTTAATGTTAGTACCGCCGATAACGGAAGTCTTCGGTAAAATAAATATTGATACTTGTGGACCTCTTCCCGAAAGTAAAGAAGGCAACAAGTTTATTTTGACAGCCATTTGTTTAGCGTCTAGGTATCCGGAGGCTATTCCAATTAAAGATTTGAAATCAACAACTATCATTAGTGCCTTGTTGACATTATTCAGTAGAATCGGGTTTCCTAAGGAATTACAAACAGACCAGGGCACGTGCTTTACAAGCGCATTGACAGGTGAATTTGCTAGGAAGTTTGGGATCAAACTGGTGAGAAGTTCGCCCTACCACCCGCAGTCAAATCCTATCGAACGCGTGCATAGAACGATGAATCGCTTAATCAAAGTGTTATGCTTGGAAGCAGGAACGGAGTGGGAGGACCAAATGCCCGCGATTTTATTTGCTTTGAGAACCACGGTGCACGAGAGCCTCGGATTCACTCCAGCTGAATTAGTGTATGGGAGGAACCTCAGAACTCCCATAACTTTATTATATGAACACCTTGCAGGCGAGGACGATGAGGAAGAAAATTCCGTCGTCGAATATGTGTTCAAGCTAATAAATAGGCTTCAGAAATCTCGCGAATTAGCTCACGAGAAGCTTGTTAACGAGCAGGAGAAAAGAAAAACGTGGTACGATCGGCGAGCCGTACACAGAGAATTCGCGCCGGGCGACCGGGTGCTGGTGTTGGCCCCGAATCGCACAAAAAAGTTATCTGTTCAATGGATAGGACCGGGAGAAGTAGTAGAGAAAAAATCGGACACGAACTACTCCGTCCGAATGCCTGGGAAAAAGGAAGAGCGTATCTACCACATTAACATGTTGAAAGCGTACGTGCAACGTACCGAATATCTGAATTATGTAGCAGATCGCAGCTCAAACTTTGAAGTTGAGGAAGATGAGCTGGATAAGTACGCTATTAACCTTGATAGTGCCGACTTCGATGCGGAAGCTATGCTCGAAGGAACAGAAGTCGAAGACGAGTTCCGCGACAAACTGCTCAAATTAATTGTAAAGTACAAGCATATATTTTCAGACAGACCAGGGTTGACGGATGTCGTCACCATGGACATTGAATTGACGGACGAGTCGAAAAAGATAAGAAGTGCGCCTTATCGAATGTCGCCGCGTCAATCAAAAATTTTGCAGGAAGAAATCGCGAAGATGTTACGGGATAACATAATCGAAATAGGCGACTCTGATTATGCTTCCCCTATGATTCTTGTAGAGGCGCCGGGACGAAAACCAAGACCGTGCGTAGATTATCGCAAGCTAAACCAAATTATAAAATCAGAATATTTTCCGTTGCCGAACATGGAGGAGAGGATAGAAGCAGTAGCGGCAGCTAAGATTATTACTACATTGGATTTAGCAAAATTTTATCATCAGATACCGCTCACTCCGAGAGCGCAAAGATATGCGGCTTTCTGTACAAGCTTTGGCACGTATAGGCCATTAAGATTGCCCTTCGGGCTAAAAAATGCACCTTTTCAGTGTAGTAGGATGATGGCAGCTTTATTAGCAGGATGTGCAGAATTTGCAGTCCCATACTTGGATGACATCGCCATTTATAGCGACACATGGCAAGAACACCTTAGACATTTAGAGCAGGTGTTTCTAATATTAGAGAAAGCGAAGTTGCATGTGCAGCCAAGCAAGTGTAAATACGCGCGTAAGAATGTGCAATACCTAGGCTACATGGTTGGTAGTGGCATGATGCGGCCGGTAGAGGCCAAAGTAAAAACTATTAAAGAGCACCCCGTACCTCAAACGAAAAAGCAAGTGCGTGCTTTTCTCGGATTAACGGGTTACTACAGGAAATTTATTCCCGATTATGCGGGTATATCAGCGCCATTAACGGACTTATTGCGAGGTCGCGAACGGCAAGGCAGGGTAACGTGGACGCCAGCATGCGAGATGGCATTCGAGAAACTGAGAAACGCTCTCTGTCACGAACCCGTCCTTCACGCGCCAGATTTTAATAAGGATTTTATAGTGCAGTGTGATGCGTCAAAAAGAGGTATTGGCATCATTTTGGCACAGTATAATGATAGAGGAGAAGAAAAACCGGTGTTATACTTAAGTCGTAAATTCACAGATTCGGAATTATTACGATGTACAACAGAACAGGAGTGCACAGCCATAATATGGGCATTGCAGAAACTAAAGTACTATTTGGATGGAAATGCAAAAATTAGAGTGGAAACAGACCACAACCCATTAGTATGGCTAAATAATTGTTCAAGTAAAAACCCGAGATTGATGCGTTGGTCATTAATGATCCAAGCATACAATTTAGAAATTATTCATAAAAGGGGTAAGGATCACGTAAATGCTGATGCCTTAAGCCGTATGTTTTACTGATACATGGAACCTGAACTGAACTGGGAATGCGGAGGGCTACACTGAACCGAATCACTTGATTGCATTGTATAAAATCAAGACAAGAGAAGAATCACTGTATATATGTAACAAATTGTTGAAAGTGTATTGTTGTGTATTCTGTTTGTTTCATGTGTGTCTTATGTATGTGCAATTATGGGTACAAAGTGAAGCTCTGAAGACATTGTTGGTTCTGGGGGTATCAGGGAAAGTATCACATCATTTGATTGTGAATACTACGGAGGTAATTGCAGCAGACTGTATGTAATTTAAGATTGTAGAAAATTGTATATATTAGAATGAAAGGAGGTACGTGAAGTAGGTTAGTTATTTATATTAGCTAGATTTGATAAAAAAAATATGTTGTAAATATAGAGTAGGTTAGAGAGATCAATAGAGTGTGAGCCCAATGGCCAGGTAAATGGTATAATCATATCCAGATCCACAAATCTAGTTGCGGGACGAATTTTTTATTGTGGTTATATCCTGCATAAAAAATTCAAAATAGGGTATGGAGAAGTATGTAACGTATTGTAGGACTACAGTTAGCAACCGCCACAAAGGGCGGCGGCAGAGGATTAGACGCCAGGGGCCAGGCAGGATGTGACACGCCGAGGTATTCTGGGAAATCCAAAGAGCTAGGGAAAGGGATGCCCAAAGTACGGGACAGCGCATTTTTGCCGCGTGCCGCGTGTCAAATTCTTGGAATCCAGGGAAATGGATGTCCAAAAATGCCTGGCAAAGCGGTCAGTGTGGGCCGTGTGCAAAACCCAGTGACGTTTCAGGTCACGTGGGTGGGGGCTATATAAGAGCGGACGCAGAGCGCGGGGGTGGGGCTTGTTGAGCTGAGAGGGAACCCTCGTGCGAACGCACAAAAACTTGCGCCCAGGGCGGTGCGGAGCCGAGCTAGGCTCGTGCGGCAAACCATGTGTTGGGACGCCGTTGTGGACTATATCCACGGGTGACAAGAGGTCGCCGGAGCTGTCTGCTGTGTGCGGGAGGCTCGCTGAGGAGTGGCGCGGGCCACGAGTCAGTTATTCATTTTTAAGGATCGCTCCTGCGATCAGGAAAGTAAAGATCTACCAGAGCTGTAACTTAAAGTAGTACTGTACATATTGTGAATAAACCTGTACATATTTATCATTGAAGCTCGTGTCTGTGATTATTGTGTATTCCCACGACGTCACATTATGCATTCAAATGACGCAAGGTGGTGTAAGGTGTGTTTTAAGGTGGCGGATTTCCCAAAACCTGAACAGACACCTGATCGCATGCGCCCGAAGCGACGAGTACATTCAAAAACCGAAAAACATGGCACGATACTATCGCTGAGTCAATATTGATCAAAACATTAAATACAGTATACAAGGATCAGTTCATTTCACTCTTTATTGCACAAAAGCAGTTTGTCGAAATACATGCATATTCTACTCAATGTATCCAATTATCAAAAATGCACCAACAATTAGAAAGTTAGGTATGCAAGGACTTCGAAATACTCGCCTAGGTATCTCCTCTAAGTCTGTGAGTTCTTGCCTGAATGCTGCAGAAGACTACTTTTTGGGTGATGTGAAACTGAGGCGGGTAGATTGCGTCTAAATTCTTGAAGATGAAGAGTGCCAGCCAACTGTATTGTCCAGTGTAGGGAGACATGCATGTATGATCTCTTCTCTCTTAGACAGATGATGACTGGTTGTTTGCCATCGCCCCCCCCCCACTGCACGAATGATGACCGGGTTATCATGAAGAGTCAATAATGATGAATAAATGGATGATTTTGGGTGAGATGACGACTGTGTTAGATACAGGGGCCAAGCCAACCACGCCACAACCACAAGGTAAAAATGGCCTTTACTTATGCAAGGCTCGAACCCCCCGCCGTCAGCCCAGTGTACGTGCACTTAGCGCCAAGAGACTGCCCCCGAGGCCAAGAGATTCTCACTAAGGTTGACAAATCGACAACAGAATATCGATTTTTCAAAACCTCGATAATCAAAATTGAGACATGGATGTGAATAAAATATCGCCTGAAAAAACAGTTTTTAAAACTCGTTTGGTAACCTTCAAGATTTGCGTTCGGGCGGGGAGAATTTAATTTGACAGGGGCCATGTTCATTAATTTATAATTACGGTTTAACTGACAAAACAAACTAAAAGTAATAAGAAAAATTGGCAAAAGTGAGCCTGAAAGCTTGAGCGCCTAGTAGGGTCATGTCACGGGGTCAGAGCTTCCTCGGGATGATATTGCACACACGTTGACCGCCTCTCCGCGTGCGAAAGCGAGCAAAGAGGTATAAAATGTCAGGGCAAGGTAGACAACTTTCGGGGGCAGTCAGTCTGCTCACTGAGGATTCTACAAACAGCGTTCGCTTCTTTCGAGCACATGAACTGACTGTGGTACATCAGCTATTATTTCATATTTTAACTTCTTCAAACTTGTGATTATGGACGTTTCAATTCAAAAACAAAACATGGAACATCAAAACCATCGAGCACTAATCACCGATATTAAAAAAATCGGCTTTGATATATCGATGTTTTGAAAACATTACCATGGAGACCGCATCCCTAGGCCTCACCCTCCATGGGCCTCAACAGTCGCATACCAAGGAACCGAATACCAAGTACAAAGACGAGATCAAGAGGAACTCTTGTCCATCCGTTTGGAGCGGCAGGGCCGCCGCGTCTGAGGGAGGAATAGAAGTGGACGTCGACCACTAAGCCCAGACAGCGGCAGTTGCGTGCTGCGAGCGCCACCTCATTCTTTGCGCTTTATCTGCGCCTCTTAGGGCGCGCGTCGGCCGTGAAGCCTGCGTGTTCCAGCGCGCGCCTTCACTTTCGCCTCCACTCCCCGCGAATGTCGCCCTCGCCACTCCCGCACCCAACTAGTGCAGGCAAACGCCAATGGTTCAGGGGTGGGACACTTATACAAAATATTCAATCCTAATAGTACTCTAACATTGTTTTAAAATTTCATGTGAAAATTTTGACTTTGGAAAAGTGTAAGAAATGTACTCCGTAACGCGCAACCTGCCGAGGTCGCGCCCGCTGGGGCGGTGGCCGGAGGCCGGTGGGCGGTCGCGCGTCGCCCTGCTCCTCCCACGCAGGTGCGCGGCGACGCGCTCTGGGCGCCAATTGCTCCCTGCCTTGGTCTTCCTGGAAGCCCCTTCTCCGCTCGCCTCCACAGCCGCGGCCCTCGGACGGCTCCGTCTCCGGCACCTTCGCCCGTGCGCACCCCTCCCCTTCGTTGCCTCCGCCGCTTCATTCCCTGTCGCCTCCCCGCCTCGCCTCCGCCGCCTCCGTCGCATCCGCCTCGTTTGCCTCCAACCAGTCCCTTCCCTCCATCACCTCTGCCCCCGCCATCGCCTCCTCAGAAGCCAACGTTTCCCTTCGCATCGTTCGTCTCCACCGTCGCCTCAGCCACCTCAGCCTTCTCGTTTGTCTCCATCTCCTCCGTCGACGCCGCTGCTGTGTCGATCGCCTCAGACGTTCGTTTCCGCTGCCGCTTCTGCCACCCAGCAGAACGCGAGGCCCTCCGCGACAACACATACATACAAAGTCAAGGGACAAACAGGCATGCCCATGGCGGGACTCGAACCCGCGACCCTTCGGACCGAAGCGCTGAGTCGGTACTCGCTCTTAGCCACCTCCGCCATCCAGGTCTGGCAGAAATAGCATTACTTTAAATAAAACTACCGTGCATAGTTTTCAAAACATGTAAGGGCAAAAATTATGTAAAATTGCTTTGAATTTTCAGATACGAACGAAGAAAATAAATTAATTGCAAATTATTCACCTGGATATCATACATTATTTTAGTTGCTAATTTTCAATGGGTCAAAATATTTCAATATATTTTCAAAATTTTGAAGCATTTATAAGAATTGTTAACATATTTTTTTGCGTGTAGTTATAATTAGAAAGCGTCTTTATATACTTAGTTCTCAATGGGGCATTCGCCAGTTTGAATGTAGTATAGTATTTCGAAGCATTCCGAAATTTTGTCTTCCAGTGAAGGTGTCCATTATACTTGCACATCGGCAGCTACTGTTGTGGCTCAGAGCCACCAAATAGTCAATTGAACCTTCCCTCACGCTTTCACGGCCTCGTGACAAACGTGCAAATACATGTTTTCAGTTTTGTTCGTTGAATGTGAAATGGGAGACGAGATATCCAACTTGACTGGCTATGGTTCATTAAAGTCTCCAAAGCACGTCCACAATAGCTACTGCCACTGGTGTTGAGTGAGTAGAATATGTACTAATAAGCCACTACTTACCAAGGAACGTGTCATGGGACAGACTTTTTTTCATTGTTGCTACACACGAATTGGATGCCAAGTCAGGATGCTTACAGATAATACAATTTTGAAAAGCAGAAAACTTTATACATTTATATGAAGATTGTAATATTTTAAAATTGTTAATTATAATCGACAATATAAAATAATTTGTAATCGAGAAGTCTCTTAAGACCTTGAAACTAAAATGCCACGTAAAATAAATCAATAAAATAACAAGAAAAAGAAAGTTGGTACAAGTTAAGTTTTTGAACCAATATCATTTTGATAAAATGCGCTCAGGTTCAAAATAGGTGATTTGTTATTAGAGTTTATTCAAATTTTAGTTTCCAGTGTCCTTTCCCGCTACGGCTTACGCAATAGAGAGAAAGTTATGTAATGCCGGGCCATGGTAATAAATGGAATAAATACAGTTTCTAAATTTTAAAAAAATCCTCTAACACGTGGTGTAGCCAGAATTCATGTTATGTGGGTCCTTAATACAGAAAAATCAATTGACGGCGAAACGTCTGTCCATTCGTATGTGAATAACGCTGGCGGCTAAATCCTTCTGCCGATTTTCTTCAAAATTGATACTCCTCAATCCATGTGGCTGATGCCGCGATCCCTGGAATTTAAACCCAATATTTTAAATTGGGGGGGCTTCTTTACATAAAACCCCTTGAACATTTTCCATATTTTTAAAACAAAGTAACTAAATGTTTTGATTAACTTTTGTTTTTGAGGAGTATAAAGTATTGTTTTGTGCAATAAAGAGAATGGCGCAGGTGTCATGTTCGTTAAAAACCCTCATTTTTCGAAAATTGCAAAATTTTCCGGTGTCTTCCTACAACTACAATTATTATGAAGATAATTTTTTTCATACCGAAATGTGTTGATCAAAAATATGTTCAATTTTTCGAAAATATTGGTATTTTTGCGTAATTTGGTGGTACATTTTTTTCTTAAAAACGGTAGTTTGACTTCAGATAGCGTAAAGGACACTTAAGAAAACGGTGCAAGTTTCATGTTCGTTGAAATCTCTGATTTTTCAGAAATCGCAGAAATGAAAAAAAGAAAAAAAATGGCGTCATCCTACAACGACTATTATGAAGTTTTTTTCTTAATAAAATGTGTCCATCAAAAACCGATCTTCAAATAAGGTCATGTTCCATTATTCGAAAATATGATGAGTATTCCTTGCGTAAATTGGAAAAAATTTGAAATGGTAAATTCGAATTTCCCGCGTTTCGGTTGATGCGGTATCAGTCTTTAAAAGTAATTTGAGAGGCGCTTGCAGGCAGTTGGATATTCTGAAAATCTCTTCTCATTCATTACCTTAATATATATTAACTTAATAAATTAACTTAATACTACAAATCGTAGAACTTACGTGTGAACACATATATCTGTGTATGTTGCAATGTAATTTCACACTACGTAAGGCTCGAATTCCCATCGTGCTTAGCTGCTATGTGCCTGTGGTTAAGTCAGAGGGAGAGGCCGGTGTAAAGCAAACGGTGGTTGGTCCGCTGCGAAGTTGACGGGGCAGATGCAGCTAAGTTCTGTTTTGCTTCTTCTTATAGAAAAAAATGAACTTACAACCAACGGTTATATGAGCGCTCTGGTAGCAAATATTTAGCGACACCACAATTGGTTGTACTTAATTAGTACTAAATGTTGCAAAAACCCGCTGCCAGAGGCCTCCAACGGCTCCTGTGCGTGCATGAACGCGTCACCAATGGGCGAGCGCTATGTTCACAAAATTACTTTGAGCATTAGAGGGCACAAAAATTAAACTTAATGATCTATGGTTTAAAATATCTTGAAAAGTCTATAACAAGAAGGAAGAAAAATGAACAAAATCATGACTGTAACTGGCTAAAAATTAGATGAGAAGAAACACGATATGCTTGATTTGTTTCCATTCATTTCAAGTGTTAATCACGCTTATTTCACTGATCTGCTTGAAGAAACCGGACGATTTCAAGAAGATGAAAACTGAATATGCCGCAAAAGGAACATCAAATTAATTTTTCATTAATCTGTTTTAATAAATCGATATTGTCTTTATCCCCAACTTTTCTTAGAGCGACATCTACCGATTTGGCCCACCAACCTCATTTTTATGGTTGTATAACTCCTTTACACCCCCAATATTCCGCGAAGCATACAGTAGGCTCATCATATCATCTTCAGAGGATCAAGTAAATATATTGAGAGAAAAATACATTATTCTTTTGTCTAACTCCATCCCCGATTATTTTTTAAACATTTAACTTTATAATCCAATATCTCGAAATGAGTGTGAATGGAGTTGCACCTATTAAAATAACGCCTCCATATATAGTCAACCATTTTGAACGTACCTTTAATAACTCATCCAACAATAATCTATGATTTTGATAAAATCATAGCTAATAAATCAAAATTACAAGAAACAACAGTGAAAACCATCTTACAATTTACATCTGCTTCTAAAACATCTTAAATTATAAATCTAAATTTAAAAAATCGGCGAGTCCTGAGAATTAACAATAAGATCCTTAAATAATTAAATAAAAGAGCTATTGCTACATGTATAGATTTGTTTAACGCAGCCTTATGATTCTCTTCCCAAATGAGTGAAAAACAGCAATAATTCTACCATTTTGTAAATCAGGGAAAGATCCTCATGTACCATTAAATTACAAATGGATTAGTTTACTCCCTATCATAGCACAAGCATTCGAAAAATTAGTTTTAATCCGACAAATCAAATATTTAACAGATATTAAAACAATACGTGAGACACAATTTGGATTTGGAGAATAAAACATGATACCAGTCATTAGTTGCTAAGAAATACAAAATTTATAGCCCACGCATTTCGAAAACAATAAGCAATAACAGTGTTCATTGACATTGAAAATGTCTTTGATGAGCTATTCCATATAGGATTAAATTATAAGTTGCAGCAATTGGGTACACCGCAATATCTGTACAATATTATTAAAAGTTTCGTTTCGGACCGTCTCTTCTATGTCAAAGTTATTGTCAAACTTACTGTTAAACAAAAAAAAATTAAGCATATCTCAAGGTTCTTGTCTGTCAATACTTCTGTGCAACATTTATTAATCAGTTATACCAACATTTAATAATTCAGAACCAGCGCTCTTTGTAGACCACACGGCTCTATTCACAGTAAGATCTCCTTTGCTTATATGTTGAATTACAAAATGAGCTACAAAAATATATCTAGAGAAATGGAAAATAAATATTAATGCAAACAAATCACATGCCAAAATGTTCGCACTAAGAAAAATTCTTTATCCACATCCATTTCCGATTTAAAATGCCTCTACTAAACTATTACCCAGAAATGCATCACTACATTACCTAGGAATACCAAGTTTTTTGATACCAAGTTAACGTGGAAGGACCATGTAAAAATAATTACAGATAAAAATTATATTAAAATGTCGAAACTACATCCTCTAGTGGATTCAAAATATTCTTTAAGTATATGATGCGGAAGACTTCTATACAAGACAGTCTCAAGACCATCACTTACCTGAGCCAACCCTACATGGTCCAATGTATTACAGTAGCTGCGAACTACGAGTATATAAAGAAACTGCAAGTAATCCAAAACATATGCTTAGGACGAATAACCAAAGCTTCTTCTTATATTTTAGAAAAGTGCAAGAAGTCTAGAAAATGATAGTTTTATTTCTTCTATAATATATTTTGTTCAGCCTTGTTTAGCATTTTAATAATAGAACTCAAAAAGATGAATAAGCAGAAACTCTTCCAGGGTTGGGTAATTTTCTCAAAGTGCGTCTTGAAGCCCGTTCTTTCCAGGCAGGAATAAAGAAGATTCCGCAGCCAGAACAGCCTACTTCGCATTCATTATCCCTCGCGCGGTGTGGAGAGCCGATTGATATCAGTTCTCGGAAGCTAGTGCACCGAGTGCGCGGCAAGGCGCTCGTCTTACTCTTACAGCGCGTTAATGGATTCCTCCTAACTAAATGACCCCGCCCCGTCCCGCCCCGTCCCGCCCCGTCCCGCCCCGTCCCGCCCCGTCCCGCCCCGTCCCGCCCCGTCCCGCCCCGACCGCGCATCTTTTTTTGGGGTAATTTATAATTTTCATTTATTAAAAATTAAATAATTTTAATGTTTGAAATGAACTGGTTTACAAAACATTTATTATTTTAAATACGACCCTAAAATTGAGGCTCATGAAAGATTGTGAAATTGGTTTTTGAAATGTACTCCTTTACAAAAGCATTACAAATACTACTACTAAATGAAGTTGGAAGTTCTACCATTGTTTCCATCGCTATTTTTAAGTGCACAAGTCATATCTGCTGGTAGCCTATAGGGTGCGAAATAAAAAGTGGATCAATCTCGAAATACCGAAGCATTGTTGTTCGAATGCTTTTTTGGTCCGAGTGTGCGCGGCTCATCGTTCGCATTTGGGGCGGACACTCCCGTTCTCATTCCGCCCAACACTTCCTGCGGTCCTCCCGCCTTCTCTGCAGTCTGCGCGGCGCGAGGACCTAGGGTATGCCGGAGGGGCGGACGCGGCGGTAGTCCGGGGATTGGCGACTCTTCTTTCCCCTAAACTCTTCCTTACTTACGCTTACACTTAACATGCACTACATTACTACATGCTGGGAGAGCAGTCGCGGCTTAGGGCTTGTTCCGTTCGGTTTTTGATTGACTGATTTTTTCGTGTTTCCGGGCGCGTCAACTGCTTTGTTCATTAGTCCCATTAGTGTAGTGCATGTTTTTATCGGGAGATGGCGGTCATCTTCCCCTGTTGGATGGTGAGATCTGGCGCCGACCTACCGTCAGCTAGTCGGGTTTCCCCCTTACCAGGACTCTCCCACCAGCGGGGCACCGCCCCAGCCGGGATAAGCTCTAAGCTCCCAACCGGTCTCCCGGGATATGTGGTAGTGTAGTGCATGTTAGTGTAAGTGTGTGTGTAAGGGGAGAGGATAGGACAAGGAAGAGGAAGGACAGATCGCGCGCGGTCCGTGGCCCGTTTGTTAGGGTACTGCTCCGGCATTCGTCTGGTGTTGATCGGAGAAACCACGAAAAACTACCGATCAGAGCAGCCGGTCGCTAGGTTTGTTCCGTTCAGGACGGCGCCCCGCTGTGGGACGTAGTGGGGGGGGGGGAAACTCCGGTCGCCGAAGTGAATGTCGGTCCAACGGAGAGGAACACCACCACCTGCCGGGCATCTACAACATGCACTAGAGAACGAATGTCCATGGCAGTTGACGCGCCTGGGAAAAAAAATCAGTAATGCCGAGACACGAGCAGAAGTTTAGTAAGAAACTGTTTTAGGATTGGGACTTATTCTATCAAGTTAGGGTGAGAAAACATATATTTACAATATTAAACTCTTATTTATAAATTTTAGGACAAGACTACTTTCTTTTCCGTTTTCAAATCACGAATAGGGTGGCAGACAGAACGAGGAATCTAGGTGTGCCAATAATCCTGCTTGGATTGACACTGACACTTGGGCCACTCTGACAGTAGACCAATGGAGAAAGAACAAAATGACCGAATGGGCAAATGACATGATATTATGAAGAATCTAAGCGGTGAATTTGAATGTTCTCAGTGATCAGAAAATCTATTAAACGAACTCATTAACATTTTACAAATCGTGTACGTACTTTTACTTGTTCTACACATTTCATTATTATTTTAAAAAATATTGACATGTGTTTAATGTTCTTGAATAGTTTCATGATAATGGACATATTACGCGGATGTAAGCTCTAATTTATTACCTAAACACAAAATTTTATATTCGTTTTCATGAGATCCGCGCTTTTAATTTTGGGAGTAAGTTTTTCGTATATGAAAAGTAGTAAATGAGAGTATACTTTTGTGAGTATTTCAGTTTGCAACGACTTGGCTTTTAGAACGTACGTAGTTATAGCGGAAAATGTTACGTTCTCAGACGCAGTAGGCTGTAGATAAGGGAGGACAAGGGACGCTATTAAGTGAGAGCGGAAAACAGATTTCTATTGAAAGTGGAAGTTGAATTGAACGCAATGTGAATGGGGGACTGTTCTCCATTCATTTTTGTGCGAATTGTAGGTTTCTCAAAGCGTGCGGCACGGATTGTTAAAAGCCCCTGATTCTTGGCATTGTTTCCGTACTACACGATATTTACATTCTGAATGAAGAAAAGTTTAGGGTTGAAAAAAATATACCTAATTTAAGATAATGTGTTGTACATATAACAGATTGATCTAAAACAAGAAAATACTCTGAGCAGTACTGTTTATTTGAAATATTTGTTTTCACGCTACTCGCTACACGCTACTTGAATGTAAATAATATTTGAAATATTTCAATGGTAGAACTCCGTAGAATCATAACTTGGGTACAGAAGAGAATGAGTAACATAATAAAAAAAGTACCGATAATGTTGTTGTAATATTAGACTAACTTCAGTATTCAGCCTTTTCCAATCAAAAAATAGTTATTAGTAGAATAGAATACCATTTTTAACATATAATTTCGAGAAATTCAAGCTGCAGCGTTATTACCGATATAACTTTAAATTGCATTTCTATAGAGTACATGCCAGTGCACCGAATTTTCTTTTGTTGTAATTCCCGTTTAATGTACATTTGTACCATACTGGAGATTGACACTTTTTGAGACACAAGAAGAAGTGAGAAGAAGTTTGTAATGCTCCTGGGGTAAATGCGTATTGGTTCAGCAAAAGATCAACAATCCCATTGTATCCTGTCCTGGAATTTCAAGTGCTGAGTTTTCGTCTGTATTGGAATGGAGCAACCCTTTGAGCTTCGTCCCACGAGCTCTATTCTTACGAGGCGCCGAGTGTCAGCAGCGGGGGGTGGGGTGGGGGGTCGCGGGGGCACGTTGCTCCTGAAATAGCGCGACGCCTTCGCAGCCCTGTAAATATCCGGCAATGGGGCGCGAAATGTACTGCGCATTCCTGACCCCGCGCCCCGCCCAGGACCCCCTCGCCCCTAGCCCCCGCCGCCCCTGGCCACCGCCCGCGGTCATTCTGTCGCCAGCCGTGAAGGTCTCTACCGGCTTGCCTCATTGTGGTCGCTGTATTCCACCGTTCTAGCTATGGAAATTATTAATTCGTTATTCTGGGTAGTCCTTCTTCTCAGATAATACGTCGCTGATCCAATTTCCTGTCTTTTCATTCACAGTGGGAGCTATTTCTTTCATTTATGTTTCCTACGGAAAGCAATATATTTTCTCTGCTTATATCTATCAACTTAGAAACTCTTCTCGCAATTAAACTAGTTCTAGTATACCGTCTTCTTGCGTCGTATAAAACATACACTGGGAAATCTTGAATTGCTCAGACGTTTTATTGAGCAACTGCACATAATTACATTTTTACAAAATTTCTCTGCGATTCTTACGAATCCTTTTCGCTTTATTAATTTTTATTCTCAACGGGCCATTTACGTGCGAAACAGAACCTAGATTTTCCTCCTTTTCTTTAATTTTCGATTTAAAACATCTCCATTCTATATTCGAATTTCTTCACCAGAGAAATTTCTTCTTTAATTTTTTTCACGCCTTTTTCGCTAATTATTCTCTATTTCAAGTGGTATTTCTCGTTTAAGCTATAAGCAAATATTGTTCGTCGTTGAATAGAATGGTATAACCATTGTCGGTAACCGCTGTATTGTTTCCGAAATTATCCTAGTGTCCATTTGTTTCTATTATTCTACCGACTGTGATACGAGTATTATAACACGACTATTAATTAATTATTATGTTGTGTTTCCGGGTGCGACAAATGCTGTAGTCATTAGTGAGTTAGTGCAGTTAGTGCAACGGAAGAGATTCGTCGCAGACCTACACGTCGGCTTGCGGGGTTTCCCCTCTCCAGGTATCTCTGCCGGCGGAGCACGTCCCCAGCCGGGACATTCTACTTGGATGCTCCAAAGTGCTCTCCTGACCGCGTCACACACGCGCCTGTGCACGTGCACGTGTCTCCTCACACGTGCACGTCAGTGGAAGTGTACGTAAGGGGACAGGATGAGACACGGATGAGAAAGGAAAGATCTCGCGCGGTCCTGGGCCCGTTTGTTAAGGTATTCGTCTAGAAATGACAAAAAAAAATAACCAAACACGGGAAACAATCAGTCAGAGCAACCAACCATAGAATTCTATCAAGCTAGTCGTTGTTCTGAGCTTTTGAACCCTATGAACACTTCTTGATTTGAAAATGGATTGACACGACGTGCAAATTTGAAAATGGATTGACATGAAGTGCAAGTTGGCACCTTGTGACAATCGATTTTCATTATGGTGCATTAGCACGGTTTCACCGTTCTGCCACAATTGCTTCTCATGACAAACCCTATCTGATCCAATAGTTAGCTGACAACGCGTTAGTCATTCCATTTCGTTCATCTCCATCCTTCATGCCAATTACATTTCTTGAATTGACCTATTCTTCCTTGTTAAGCCAACAGAAACGGGCCTCTCACAATGTAAGATATTGTATTAAAAAATATATCAAATAAATTCTATTCTGGAAGCAGGTTTTCAAGACAAACAAGCAAAGCAAATTCTATTCAGGAAATCAAGCATCAAAAGAAGAGAACAACTCACCATTTCAAGACTAAGGATTACTGAATTACTTTCACCTGCTCAAGAAAACCAATCCTAAACCCGTCCTAAATGCGGTGCTACAATGTCTACTCTTCATACATTCATGGTTGAATGGTGGATGAATGGCTAAGTTTTATTTGTTTAAAATATGTTCTGATGTATACGCAATGAGGTGGCTGATCATCTCTGTTGCTGTAAATGGACCATAAACGAATGTAAAAAAATAGTGGGCTGCAATATCACATACTTTCTCGCATTAATTCTAAATTTGCCATTTTCAAAAATCTAGAGTTGAACGAAAATGAGACGGGCGTCGTTCTTTTAAGCGTCCCTTCTTATATCATGGAAAAAAATTGAAGTAGAAATTTGGAACAGTTTTTGAGAAAAAATTGTATAAAAAATGAAAATTGTCTAAATTTCCCGCAAAATTACACTAAAATTACTCTTATTTTCAAAAAATTGAACATCTATCTTTGAAGAACAGATTTTTAAGAAAAAAAATCCTTCAATATTTCAGTTGTAGGAAAACGCTTAAATAAATTGCACTTTTGCAATTTTCAAAAAATTAGAGATTTTATCGAATATGAGACCTACGCCATTCTCTTCAGTTTCCTTTGCGCTATCCGAGGACAAAGTTTAATAAAAAATTGAAGGCGTTTTCGACAAAATTAAGAAAATGTTTTTGAGACCCCCAAAATAAAAATATGAAAAATCAGTATAAAACTCCCAAACCTTCCACTCCGTTCAGATCGATTGGAGAATATCAATTTTGGAGAAAATCGGCTGCACAGTTTAGGCACTAGCGTTGATCTAAGACGGATAGCCAAACAAACGAACGGACGGATACACTTTCGTCTTCAATGGATTTTTCGGTATCAAGGACGCATCAAACATGAATCCTGGCTACACGATGTGTTAGAGGATTTTTTCTATATTTAGCAACTGGATTTATCCACTTTTCCGTTACCAGGGCACGGCAATAAGAGTTTTTGTGTTGAAAATTCGCTGTTTTCCGACGCTCTATTAGATAACTTTCTCTTCTTACGAAGTAAGTGCGAGAAATTAAACACCGTGCTCCCGCTTGCCTCCTTGCCTGCAGCGCCTGTTGCGGCGGCTGGTTGCTCTCTTCTGTGCCGCAGCCGCCCCCTCGGCGCACGCGCAGGAATCCGGCCGCTTCCCGGACGGCGCTGCTCGGCGCGGCGCGGCGCGGCGCGCGGATCGTTATCGGGGCGGAGAATGTGCGTTATGGCTCCCAGGCCACGCCCACCCGATGGCGCCCCCGCCTCCTCCGCGTTCCGCGCCCGCGCACCCCGTCTATATTAATTGGAGCTGATCTACGAGATAATTCGTGTGATCGCCTTTCCGGATTTTACCGCTCGAATTAGCCGTTGAATTTCTGGTTTCTGCGTTATGAACCCTTCCGTTCAAGTAATGCAATCTCCAGTGAATACTGCACTTATGTGGCTTCGCATAAAAGGAAACACAAGTTTGGGTATCGGACCCAGGAGGCTAGAGTTCTTGAAAGCTGGATGATATCGATAGCAAAGAGAAATCGCCTGCCGGTGCATAGAATTTTGCTATTGATTTTTTTTCATTAAATTACTTTTGATAATGAAGTTTATAAAGACTACATAAAAATAGAGTGCATATTCTCAATCTACATGTCTGACAAACCCAGGGCCCAGCGATCGTAGGATTTACCCAGAATAATTTTACATGTACGGATTGCTCAAGTATAATAATTGTAGATACACCGCAGCTGTAAGATTTCATCTAAGTTTCAATGATAACCTAGCCTATGTGAACACGAGATGAACATATTCTTGATGAAAATCCGTATAGATATTTTACGTTTGTGGGAGTACTATAATTAGTTCAGAAATATTTTATAACTAGTGACCACCAACACCAGTAAAAATGTTGTTGTCGAATGTGTGAGAATTGACGTCCTGGAGCATTTTCTTTCTTCCTCGTCACATGACTGCTGTGTTGTCAGCAGTGTTGCAACAAGTATGAGAATAGTATAATCGTGTCTTCACGTATAAGAAATTGGGAATTTACGTAATCAATTTAGCATTTCTGAATGAATCGAAAGTTTCATGGGTATTGAATTTTTCTCTAGTTCCTGGATATCTAACAAAATCATTGACAACTCTCACTTAGCCGGATGTGCATAGTTTTCAATCATACAGGCATATTTTTCAAATTATAATATATACTTTCTAAATGTCCCATGAATGAGATTGAACACAGGTTTGTTCATAAGAATTGCAGGAGAAAATAAATACAAGGATTTTAAAATTTTATTCATCACCGGAAATAGTGGCCCAGCGGAGAAGACTTATAGAGACATATTTCTTCGAGAAAGACAATTGAGGCGATATTTTTAATGTGCCACCCAAATGAGCATAAGTGGCACGTGCCAAGTCAAGCCAAGCTACGGCAACCACTGATGCGCCCCCACACAAACGGCAACGTTTAAATTAAGGGCGGCGCAACACGTCAGGCCCCGTTCTGGGAAAGGCTCAGGGTTCAGCCGGCGAGATTGTGGCGGCGGCGGCGGCGGCGGCGGCGGCGGCGGCGGCGGCGGCGGCGGCGGCGGCGGCGGCTGGCGGACAAGGTGTGCAAAATGCACCAAGACCCTAGGGTCGCCGGTCCCACGGATTTGCCACACTAGAGACGGGCTGGTCTGATCGCAGTTCTGACTCCCTCAGGGGAATCCCATGGCCGAAAGCTCTGTTGGTGGAGACTGGAAATGTCCTCCCGGACCCGAGTTGCCGCCAAGGTGAGTGAAGTGCGAAGGCCTCCCAGCCGACCTTTGGACAGGATTGGGCGCAGGATTTGTTCACAACCCCACATATATACAGAAGACCGACGAGGGACTCGAATCTCCCGTCACGATGCTCTAGACCAGGCACGTCAAACCGTGCCCGCACGAGCTACTTGCCCGCCTGGGAAGCCCGGCGCTCCTACGGACACGGGCAACTTGCCCTGACTATACTCTCATTTTTTTTCACCAAATCCAGAAGGGGGTGTACACGCGCTAGGTGAAGCGGCGAGAGGTGGGGAATAGTGGCTTCATACGAACATACGTTTTCCATATTTGTTCTTTCAAATCACCGGGATCTGAATTAAGATTATATTCTTTACTTTTTATTACTATTTCACGTTTATTTTCTTTGTAAATTCTGTATCGTATAAACATTTTTGCCAAGGGACTGGAATATGTTGCAATGGCGACTTTCCTTGTTGTTCCTTGATTCTCGCTTACGAATGGCAGCGCTTTTAAGGGACTAGAACCTTTGTTCAACCTCCTAGCCTGAACGCAGAAATTTATGCTATTACATAACTCTTAAGTAAACACGATTACAAAAACAAGATACTTTCGATTCAAAATGTATAATTCTACGCTCAATTGAGAAATTGAAATCTGACTGATATATTACTTCATTTTAATGGATCATATCTTTGCCTTAAAGAGAAAATAGAAATTAATATAGCTAAATTTGTGACAATAACTGTCAAGTAACTTCTCTTAAAGACTGTCTTAGACCAGGTATCCAGTAACGTACCGCCATTCCGTATCACTTGTACAACCCTTACTTTTAAATCTCGCGCCAATTTCTCTGGACGCAGTTCCCGCAAGCTCCAGTTGGCTTGTTTCTTTGCCCGCGACCTTGACATGCCTGCTCTAGATTCTGGCAATTGTCACGTCGATAGCGTTAAGGTGGATACAGTGACGGATGGGTTAGGGACTCCGAGCCTCCTGGACTTCGGTCCGGGTGGTCCCCACTAGGGCATTTGGTTTCGTCGAGACAGGACCCGATACTCAACGGTAATTGAATACAGATTCGTCCCGGCCTACTGTGTGCAGCGCTTAATTAAATTTCGGTGCTAGCCCGGCCAGCTAGTAGCTCTGAGCAGAGTTGTCCTATCCAGGCTTAATTGAGGAGGAGCCCTGGTAGGGTACTGCGTGTAGGCGTATCCGGATGCCAGTCCAAAAGTGTACTTGTGCGCCCGGGGGGAGGGAGGATTAAGAGTCAGCCCACCCTGGCGAGTAAAATTCCACTGGTAAGACAAGAACATGTGGGGTAGTAGCCCATGCAGAGTGTATACTGTTCTGATTGGTAGTTTTCCGTGGTTTCTACGATCATTACCGGACAAATGGCGAAACAATACATTAACCAACAGGCCAGGGCCGCACGCGATCTTTCCTTCGCTTTTCTTCTTCCATCGCTCGTGACCTTACACACCTCCACTTCCAGACATCACACTACCACGTATGCTGAGAGCTTAGGGACCCCTCACATGGCACCACTCAACAGCGCTTCGGAGTTTGCTTCTACTAGCAAAGCATTGGTTTAAATGGAGGTATTCACACGAGAGGCAGACTCCTGCTACCAGGAGCGCATTCGCGCCACCGCTAGCAGAACACAGATTACAGTGGTAGCCTTCACATGAGATGCGCTGTAGACGCGCTACTGAACCGGCCTTCGCCCGCCGCCGCAGGTCGTTGACGGCTGCCTGAGCCCACAGCAGTGTGACTCGCGTGTCTTTCTCTCTCGCAGTGACTGTGTGGGAAGGACTCTGCTGCTTCTCTGTGGCGCCACCGAGTGGCTCCGTATGAAAGGCCCTCCCCACGTCGCCACCGCAGCGCGCTTCCGAACGCCGTGACTGGTAGCAAAGCATTGGTTTAAATGGTCTTCCACGTGCGGCGAGTTCGCGCTGCTGTGGCGTTTGGCAGCACACCCTAGTTACCAGCAGTGCCGAAGGGCGTACGCGCCACCGCTAGCAAAGCGTTGGATTTCGAGATCTTCCCGCTGGGACACTCGATCGCGGCGCTTTACTTTCTTGTCGTCGCCGGCGGGTAAGCTTATCCTCGATGGAACGGTGATACCTCTACGAGGAAACTCCCGTTAGCCGACGTGCAGTAATAGAACCCCATGTGGTCTACAACACCACATTAACTTGCTTCATCAGGGAGACAAGTCCCCGGGTGGGCACCTTTGCCTTTGGCTTCTATCCTCATCCCCACCGACGCGCAAGCATGCCGATGGGCTGATGTCTGGATCCAGCCGAAACCCATTTTGCCATTACGTAAACCTCCCTATACAATGCTTGGGTAAAGGCCGCCCTGCTAGCTCAGAGCTCCTAGCTTTCCAGGCTAGTGCTCGAGTCAAAACAATGCCCCACTCACATGCGCAGGGAACAAATTTCATCCTCTTTGTCCAGAGTATCGGGCCACTGCCACGACGAATCCGAGAACCCAACTGGCGGCCACCTGAACTAAGGTCCATACGGCTCGGAGACCCCATCCAGTCTCCCCATTGCCTACAGCCAGCTATTCACGTGGGTATGACCGGAACCCGGGCGATCTGACTGGAGGTATCTAGTTTCCCGCCGGACTTTAAAATGGGATCCGGAGTACTCCGAAAAGTATGCTTCGCCCGATCCCGCCCAAAGGTCGACGCGCCATAGGTCCAACTGGTGGGTAGCCGGGAGAATCCGACTACTAGGAGCTTAGAGCTTATAAGTGGTTAGAATACTATTATTGTCTTTCCCATTCGCAGATCATGAACGGTGAAGCACAGAAAATGAACACTGAAGTTAAAACGTTCAAGAATCACTTAAATAATGGCAGGAGTATATATATATATATATATATATATATATATATATATATATATATATATATATATGTGGGAATCAGATTATTCGGGATTGTCCTACTTGGTTTTTAAAGTCAAGAAATATATAACAACATAAAACTCATTACAACACACGGATCTGCTCAACAATCAGCACCGTTCTACGCCTCCTGTTTTCACACACTGCCTGTCTCGCGTGTCTTCTAGCAACTCGTTCATCTCTTCCGCTTCGACCCCCGCGCTCTCTACTTCCTCTTGTGGGAAGCCCAAAAAGTCATGATCAGATTCCCACACTCGGCCATCCTGCATATCATCCGCCTCGGATGATGCGTAGTCGCTGGTCCATGGTTTCATGAATTCGGCACAAGTAGTAGTACGGTTAGGTCCATCATGAATACCTTCTCGGATGACATCATAACTATCGTTTTGCTTGACCTTCACAATTTGATAAGGGCCGAGAAACTTCTTCTTGATCTTGAGGCTTGGTCCGAACTGCGTCCTCTTGATGGCGACTATATCCCCCAACTGATAAGGACGTGCCGGTATTCTTCGCTTGTTAAAATTCCGTCGATTCTCTTCCTGAACCTTCAGCAACTGTAATTTGGCATCCTTTCGAAACTGGTCTCGCTGGGCCTCAAAATCGTTAACTATTTCTTCGCTGATGAGATCCATAATCTTCAAGTCTACATTGTGACGCATTCTCACTCCCATCAGAAGTTCAAAAGGTGTACGCTTGATACTTCGGCTGTATGTTGAGTTCATGGCTCTTTGTACAGCTTCGACATGCTTATACCATCGAGTTGGGTCTTCTATTGATAGCTTGGATAAAATTGATAATATTGTTGAATTAATTCTCTCAATTTGTCCATTTGCACGTGGTAATCCTGTGGTAATCAGTAAATGGGTAATGTTTTCGGCATTGCAATACTCCTTGAACTCATTAGAGGAAAATGCGGTACCTCTGTCGGACACAACCTGGACAGGACTTCCAAAAACCATCTTCTGCAATTCTAACTTATTTATCACTTCCTTCGTCGTTGTGGATTTTGTAGGGTATAACCACACAAACTTTGTAAAGCTATCTACAATGGAAAATATGTATTTGTATCCTTTGTTTGTTGAATCCAGAGGACCAATATGATCAACATGGTAAGTATGAAAAGGTACACTCTCCTTAAAAAGTGGATGTAAAAGTCCTTCTTGCTTTCCTGGTTTTCTGTTTACCAAAAGGCACCTAACACAATTGGAAATGACTCGTTTGATCAACTTCTTCGCATCTGGAATATAAAATTCCTGTTTCAGTTCTTCCTCCGTTCGTAGCAAAGCGTAATGCCCTTTTTCGTGTGCATTCCTGACAATTTCATGCTGCATTGAGCGGGGTACCACCAATGTCTCTCGTCCATCACAAAACTTGAAAAGTATTCCATCATGAAGCACAAAATCATTGTAGGGTCCCTCCCGAAGATGGTCTTTAATTGCATTGAGTCCCTCGTCTGCTTGTTGGGCTTTCTTAATTTTTGCTACTAGCCCATCTTTAACAACGCAGAGTACGCCCACGCAAGGGTGTCGGCTCAGAGCATCCACATGAGGGATTCTGGAACCAGCTCGATGTCTCTTCCGCTTCGACTACCGCGCTCTCTACTTCCTCTTGTGGGAAGCCCAAAAAGTCATGATCAGATTCCCACATATATATATATATATATATATATATATATATATATATATATATATATATATGTATAATGTGTGTGCGTCTTTATATATCTTATTTACAGTAAATCCTCGTGAACACGAATTCCAAGGGACCATATTAAACGGTGTCCGTTTCATAAACATTTGTGTTACCGGCTTATTATGTCCCACGTTTTGGAGATGTTACGGTGAGCTTGGCGTCAAGGGAGTGCGTGCCAGCAAGGGTGTTCGGGCGCGCGGCGCTTGGGACCCAAGTGAGTGACGCTACCGGCGCGGAGCAGCGGAGGAGGAGCCGCCGCCGCGCGCAGATATATCACCGCACGGCGCCCGTGGGAACCGCGGTTGCGTTGCCCGCCCACCCGCCACACCGCTTCAGCCCTCCCTCGGCCACTCCTCCGCCTCCTCTGCCCTCGCCGCCGCCGCCGACTGCGGTCGGCGCTGGAAATTTCCTTAACCCGACCTCTTCTCTATGTATGCCTAGCCCTTTTTTCCGTCGCCTTTCAACTTTGTTACCCTTCTCGAAATGAAAGTGCTTCTGTACCAAAGTTCAGTGAAGCACGTTCAAGTCTTTTCATATATTCTTCCAATTTCATTACACCCCTTTTATTTCTTATCGACACCAATATTAAGTAATAATAATTTAGTTCAAATTCTTTGAATTTAAGGTTACATTGGTTATTTTAATATCAGTGTTAGCATCCCAAGCGAGCGACGTGATTTCACCTGATAATTCTTTATTGAAAATGTATAGATTATGAATTACTCTGCGTAATTTCCGTTGTATATAGTCTACTAGCAGGGCTTGATTTCTTATGAAACGGCCTTCCGATGCCTCCGGAACAAAATAAGGGAAAAAAGAAAGGGCAGATGTCAAACACTTGACAAGTTTGATTTTAAGTTCTACCAATTTTCAAACAAAAAAAACTTAACTATATGGTATCTACGAATATAATAAAATGATTAGTAATAAACGAAAAAATACCATTTTTTTATTTCCTAACATTATCATTACATTCACTCAGAGACAATGCCAATGCCATTACTAAATGTTATTAAGTGTTATTTATAATTACTAAATTATATATATATATATAACTATTTATTTAATAATTAATTTGTGACGCGTTCCGGGACCTAAACTTTCATAAATGAACCACAGTATACTAGAAATTCAATCGATGCAGTCGCTAATGTCGGTTGAAGTCGTGAAATAAAAATTACATGGATTGGTGTTACTGACTGGGAGCGCATAATCAGTCAGAGGAGCGTTAATGAGCCGTCCATTTCATTACAATACAGAAACCGGATTCGTCACTGTAGAAAGCCTTCAATTAGTGTAAAATGATTACACTTTAATACTGTATTTATTGATCATTCATTTATTTCTTTAGGTAGCGAATACGATCATTCAATGTTAACATTGACATTTTTGAAGAAATACTCCCGGGGTCCTTCTTCTCATTTCAAAACAGGTGTATCCCGTTTTATTGAACATTACATGTCGTAAGATCGTTCAATTACTTGTTTAATTGTCTAACTTCTCACTCTTTTTTATTCTCATTTAAATAATGTATTATTTTCATTTCATTTCACTTTTATGAAGAAGGCTCACATTTCCAAGATTCCACATTTATTTTGGTGTGCCGGTACACGAACTTCCTTCAACACTTCGGTGTTTTAATTTCTTTTCTTTCCCACTTCATATATTGGTGTAATTAGTAATTTTTTTAACAAGAAAATTGTTACTCACAAAAAGTGTTAATAATATGTGGCTATATGGAAAAAGAAGCTGTAGAAAAATATATATAGTTCTCTTGTGAAAACACCGTGTTGGAAACTTGTTCCATTAAATCGAAGTGTTTAAATATATATACTGTATTGTTGATTATTGATGTACTATATACCAATTTAATACCTTCACGTCATATCATGAGTAAAACATTTTGCAAATTTCTAATTTCTTGCGAAAAACTTTCATTGCTATTTACTTTCTTTTCCTTCATTTTCACTTAAATGTTGTGCATCTTCTCATTTGTAAAATTACTTCAATTCATTAAATTTGATTTGATTTTTTCGTGTTTCGGGACACGTCAACTGCTTTGGTCATTAGTCCCGTTAGTGTAGTGCATGTTTTTTCTCGGGAGATCGCGGTGATCTCCCCCCGCTGGATGGCGAGATCCGCCGCCGACCTACCGCCGGCTAGTGGGGTTTCCCCCTAACAAGGACTCTCCCACCAGCGGGGCACCGCCCCAGCCGGGACAAGCTCTAAGCTCCCGACCGGCCTCCCGGAATATGTGGTAGTGTAGTGCATGTTAGTGTAAGTGTGTGTGTGTGTGTGTGTGTGTGTGTGTCAGGGGAGAGGATAGGACAAGGAAGAGGAGGGACAGATCGCGCGCGGTCCGTGGCCCGTTTGGTAGGGTACTGCTCCGGCATTCGCCTGGTGTTGATCAGAGAAACCACGGAAAACTACCGATCAGAGCAGCCGGCCGCTAGAATACATTAAAAACTTCTATTTTGCAGGTTACAATATTATAATAAAAATGTTTTTGTTCTCTTTGGAAGTTGCTCTTTATTTTGTTTCACATTTTAAGGCTTCGTCTTCCCCATTGTTTCACAGCCCCTGAATCATTTCTTCAAACGAACACATTTCTGACATTTCCAGATATTAGTTTCAGCAACACAGGTACCAATTTGTAAACGCCTAGTGTCAGTCATTCCTTTTCGTTATTTGTGTTGGTCCAGTTCCCTCAGCCATACGTCAATCTCCCAGCCCTTAACCTCTCCACACACCTCACCTTCGGTCTTCTCGCGAAACCCGGCAACGGGACCCCTGCGGGCGCTCAACCTTCTTTGATTTCCCAGAGAATTACACGGTTCTTCGTTTAATCACCGCCTGTCAGGCACTTAGATCCGCGGAATGCGACCGCCGAGGAAACAGACGTGAATTAAGATTCCCATTCATCAAAATCCTTTCGCGGGTCCGGCGTAATAACACGGGGCGACGGGTGCTGTGGTAGCATCTGTCGCCTCAATAACAGTAATACCGCGGGGCGGGGGCGTGGCCGGGCGGGAGCGGGGTGCTCGCTCGCTCCGCCGTGACTTACGCGCCTCGGTAAACACCCGGCCTGCGCCGCGCGCCCGCCCCGGCATCTCCAGGGACAGGGATTTATGGAGATCCGCTAACGAACAACTTAGCGCCGTTTCGTTGTGTGTGTGTGTGTGGGGGGGGATGGCGGGAACCTGTAAGTAGGCCACTCGGCGGATTCCGGGCAATGGTAAGCAGTGGCGTCGAGACTTGGCTGTGAGGTTCTTCCGTTCTTTGCATTTCTGAACCTGATTATTTTCCGCCTATCTCGATCAAGTTTTTCATCCAGTTTCCCTGACCCATTGAGCAAATGCTGAGCTGGCCCCTTGTTTCACTTTTGGACATAAATTTAGCTTCAGTACGGGTACGTTTTGTTGAGCTCTCCGTTTGCTAGTTGCGGTAAGAGTAGAATCGGGAGGATTCGGTTGCTATTTTATTATCATTAGAATAATTTCATATCTGTTGTGCGTTTACCAGAGAAATTAGGTATTTTTGGGTAGTACTCGGGAGCGAACATTTCTGGTTTTCCAATATTTGTAACCGTGCTTTGTTCTTGATTTTTCCATCATTCAGATATGTGAAAAATGTTTGGGTAGGGGGTCCAGATCTCAAGAAAACGTGCGCAGGTTATACTTCTTCCCGTATGCCACGTTCAATTTTTTACAGCTTTTCAAATAAATCAAATAAAATGAACTTTTGACGTTCGTAACAATGACAATTGGATCACGATGTTCATAATTGTGCAATATTAATTGGTAGAGAATATTGTCGATCTGAGATGCGATGGATTTTACTAATAAAATAATTCACTATATTCCGAATGTAAATTTACTCTCCGAACTCATTACACTTGATAAAAAATGGAGGAATTACATTGAAAGAGTTTGTAGATCTGATTATTACGTTGCCTGAATCTTCGAAACATGGTTCATTCAATTTATTTTTGTGGTTCCCAGAATCGAGAATAAAGAAAGCCAATCATTTCACTATCAAAACCGATGAAGGAAACAATTTCGAATTTGTTCAGACAACACGTGAAAGAAGTGAAACTAGGACAGTACATACTTTATTTCTAAATTTGCGATTTTCGAAAATTCAAACAGATGAATGAAAATGAGACCTGCCCCATTCTTTTAAGCATTCCGTATTCTATCCGTGGAACAAATTGAAGAAAATATATGAATCAGCTTTTAGAAAAAGTTTTATTATAAATTGAATAAATTTCAAACAAAAAAATAGCCAAACTACTAGTTTTTTTTTCAAAACATTATATATGACCTTTTATGAAGAGCTGATCTTTTAAGACAAATTGTTTAAGGCAAATATCTCTATCTTCAATTTTGTAATTTTTAAATTTTGCTAAAATTTCGCCGAAAATTATGCCAAAACCGTTTGACCGTCCTTTGATACTTTCGAGGAGAAAATTTAAAGAAAAAATCTGGAGCCGCATTTGAGGAAAAAAGTATATAAAAAATTAAAATGTTACATTCCGTGCAAAATTACGCAAAAACCACTCAATGGAGCACAAAATTTGAATTCAGCTCATTAATACATGAAATACGAATTATACATGATACGTACATGAATACGTATCTATTAACCAGGTTTATAAAACAAATATTCCAATATTTCAATAAAATGAAAAATTCCTGAAAGCATCTATTCATCACACTCGTATTGTTTAAGTTTGTCAGAACTTTCCGGGAGGAGAAGAGTAATCCGGTCACTCACCAATCCTAATTTCCTTTAATGCTTCGCCGGTACTCACTCCTAAACCAACCAGACTATTCCATGGTTCGATCTCCTGGCCCCTCTTCCAAGACTACTACCAACATCCATCTCCCCACTCCATGCTTTTTCAATTATCCAACCGAAATAGATACAGCCATCAACGCCCTAACGTCAACCATTATAGCAGCGGCGACCAATGCTTCAAACCCCTCTCCCTCTTTCCCCAAACCTGCCCAATCCCTCGTTCACCACACTCATATCCTCCACCATACAAGCCATCGCAGTGCGAGAAGAAATTGGCAGCTCCTAAGATTACCCTATCAGAAAACCATTTTTAACAACCTTACCCACAGAGTCCATATATGGGGCGAATACTAAAACGCCACGTGGCCAATACTAAAAACATCCAATCACTCACGCTTGCTTGCAATGCTTCATCTCTAAACTAGCGCACAATGCGCCCAACCTATGAGAACAACAAAAATTCTAACTCACTCCTCGTAATTCCTCCCCTACCCTCGAACTCAAGCACTGCTGTCTTTGACCTAGAAAAAGCTTGCCTTGCCAATCATTTCGCCATCTCCTTCATCCCTCCAGCTTTTAACTCCAAAATCAACGCCTTTATCAGACTCCCCCTCGCCCTTGCTCCAGATCCCATCAAATATACAAGTCCAACAAACATCGCTCCCGTTCTCAAATCCCACCAAAATAAAACTTCTTCCTTCACGACCTCATTCCTAACCATATCCTAAAACATATGCCACGTAGGTTCATCGCATATGTAACAGCAATTTTCAAAGGCAGCCATCTAAAGTATTTTCCTATAGCTTGAAAACACTTCATCATAATTCTGATTTTCAAACCCTACATATCTGCACACAACCCTGCCAGTTATCATCTAATTAGCCTTCTCCCAAACCTAGCAAAAATATTCGAAAAGTTGATTCTCTCCAGACTGAATGATTTTGTTAATCAAACAAAAATCATCCCACCAGCACAATTTGGATTCTGTCTCCTCTACTCAACATCCCATCAATTTCTCCGACTGCTATAATCCATAGACCTACGTTTTGAAAAACAATCACCTCTGCCTTTTTACTCGACTAATGTCAAGACGCCTGTTCTTCCCTTCAAGAAGGTCTAAACGAATGCTCTACTTAGCCATCGAACTGGCAAAATTAACCTAAACCCTGCTAAATGCATTGCCAAAACCTTCACCCAAAAACCCATCCCGCCTGCTTTCCCCCTCTACATATCATCTACTCCCCTCAAATGGGCAGGGCATAGCATACCTATTCCCTACCTTGAAGTCCTTCTGACACCCGTCTAACGGGGAAAGCTCATATCCGTTCGCGCCTAAACCTAGCCTACTCCTCTGTTCGCCTACTCTATCCTCTTATTAATAGAAAGTCATCCCTTAATCTAAGTTCCACCCTACACTCGTATAAATCGCGAGTCCTCCCTGAAATCACGTACGCAGCCCTGATATGGGGAAGTGTATCCCCGTCAACAATAAAACACATCCAAACCCTACAAAATAAAGTCCACCGCACTGGCTTAAATTCCCCATGGTACATTTCAAATGCACAAATTCACAATGACCTATAATTCCCTCCAGTCACCGAGCATATTGCCCGCCTCTCCGAAAGATTCTTCAACAAGCTCCATAACCTCCATTGCAACCGACATTCTCACTAGAAAAACCACTCGCCCTCATCTCAACCGCATCCCGTCCAAATTCCCCAAAGATAAATTCCGTCACCCGTAACTCCTATTCTATCATAGAACTCTTTATCCCGATCATTTCACAAATCACCACCTAAAACTCCTAATCGTTCCATCCTCGATTTCCCATTAAGGAGCCCAGTGGGGATATTCTCTTATTTTTTTACTTTGTACGCTGAATCAAAAAAAGATTAATAAAAAAGAAAACTAATAATTTAAAATAAAGTATTTTTTTTGTAAATGAAGGTATACGAAGTAACATTGACCTGAACATTAGACAATTTGTTACGTTTACTGATGAATTATTTGTTACGTTTACATTATGAAGCAGTATAATGAGCCACACAGTAGCATGTGTAGCTTTCTCATTGTAGAAAATAATAAAAAAAATTTACCAAATCACTGAAACAAGGAACATCATAAACTAATCCTCAACATTTTCTTTTCTTTACCATGACTAAAACACTCCAAGAATAACCTTTCAAAACTGATGTTTCCTTTCTAATACACTTCCCCCTGAACACCAAAAACCCAACCATTTTCAATTAGCCGCCAACGGTGACTCAAACAGAAAAATCATAGCGTTCGCTCGAGCTGCTATCGAGTGGCCACGTCGATAAGTATGATTTCGCCGTCCTCCCTTCGTCACCGCCGCCTCCAGTGACCCCGCGCCGCGCCGCGGTGTCCAGGCCTCCTGTAAACAGCTCGTTACGCGCTGGCCGGGAAGAAACCCCGACGCATTAGGCGCCTAAGTGGGGCGCGCTCTGTTCGGAGCGCCGCTATGAAGGGAGGTGATTATCCACGAGCTCTAATGGATGAACACAGAAAGGCTCGCCCGCAAAAACAATCCATTGCCCCGTAAAACATCCCCGGCCGCGCGGCGCTGCTCGCGAGAGGGAATATGCCCGGTGCACGGGCGATGCCTTGATGTTTTTCGTGTTATTAGAGAACGCGATACGCCACGGGCCCAGTCTGTCCAGGCCTCCAAAGCCGCTTAAAAGCGTGGTGGGTTTGTGGGTGGATGTAATTTTTCTTGTTTGCACAACCCGCCGCGGCGGTGCGAGGGTGTACAGGCCCATACATCAGCTCCTTCAGGCCATAAACGAACATTTGTTTCGAAATGCGGGTGGATGATGGTGGTTAGCGTCCGCTAAAGCTTTTGTTTCCGTGTTCCGAGTGGCAGCGGAGCGCCATCTGGGCGGTGAAGGTGTCGCTGGGCCAATTTCAGGCGAGATTGAACGCTAATGTATAATCCTCGAGTACTGCTCTTTACTGTGCGAAGTGTTGGGTTCTAAATTATGGCAATAGTTGCCTTGTGATTGCAGAGAAGAAAAAGTAGAGAATAGTTCTTGACAGTGCACGTGCCGTTCGGGCACTGATTTTAGCAGAACTGCAAGTGCTCTGAAGACAGATTTTTTTTTTACTTTTGTGCACGTGGCAAGTAAAACTACTTTTTGCCGAAGCAGAAACTTTTTGTAGTAGCAGAAAAATTACGTCGCTCATTCCCGCTCATTTACTTCAGGGTGCAATACTCTATGTAAGGAATAAACTCCTCTTGCTTGTGTGTGTCTCCCAAATTGCCTTCAAGGTTTTTTTGTGAATACTTTAGTAGTCTGTTTATTACTGGTATTATTTATTATTACTTGTTTATTACATTTTTACCAGATCCAATGAGACTCTATTGTCACCATCACAATCTTTTTCGCTTATTTGTTTTCTTGAAATAATAAAAAGCACATTTCAAATTGTTCCAAGGCTCTAAGGGGACAATGAAGTCCCTCATATATACTGATAAATAATATATGCGTATCATGAGTTTTCTTTTAGGATCATTTGGAGCAACAAGTTCATGTTTCGAAATGTTAGCGACAATGACGATGTTAGTTTTCCTAACCAGATTGTATTGAAGGCCACGGTCGTACTTAAGAAAACTTTTCTGATCTAGTCTATCACATTTGTAATAATGCCAACTGCCACTACATAGAATAAGGAAGAGAACAAATATCAATATTTGATTCAAACGCTGCACATTTGTTACACACGGTAAGGGTATTTGGAAAAAGGAGAATTCCTACTTTGTTGTAAATGTATTTTTAAATTTTTATTATTTTTTCAATCTAAAATATTTTTAAATAGTTGGAATTGAGAACTATAAAAATAAAGTTCAGAAACATTTGTAGATATTTGTGATATAGTGTCTGCAGTGTTGTGCTGCAGATAAGTCTCTGAGAGATGTCCTTACATACCCTTACCGTCAGATATTGCCGTAGCCTTGAGGGTACTTAAAATGTTTTATAATCTAGATGACACCTGATAACAGTAAAACATTTGGTAACACAACAAATATAGGGCCTATATAAATTTAAAATTATTGAATGTGGAACATAAAAAGGATCTTATTGAACCATAACCATGAACCTATTCCTCTAGACAAGAGATTGCCAAGCTGTCGAACACGAACTATTAGTAACTCTGGGGGAAATTTTCTGTAGATCAGGGTCACTCCGCAAGTTGGCTAACCTGGAGTTTCTTCACTGAGCTCGGATAAATGACTCACGAAATCAGCTGTTTGCAATATCCCGGAAAACTGTTATTGACAGTGTGAACTGATTGTGTGACTTTGAGGTTATATCCTTTATATTTTTTGTGACTAGATCAGATAATTGGCAATCAGAGTAGTTTCATTAATTCAGTGATACTTTCCTAGATTCATGGTATTTATACCGAATTGAAGCAAAAAATAAAAATCTTATCAATTTCAATCGGAAGGGAAACCCACCACTTCTTTATACATGTAAAAGACAAATGTGAGCTACTCAAGGGAATCGGCTGGGAAGAAAGGGTTGTATATTTATAGACAATTAAAAAATGTAAGAATTGAATAAAAACTTCTTATTTTTGTCCTGATTTATTTTGATAGATCACAGAAGGATTTAAAAATGTTACGGTTGCTGAGAAGTTTCATACGTTTGGCGAACACTGATTTAGACTGCTTGACTCCCGAGTCCCTCATTCGTGGGGACCGCGTGATGTGTATCACCACCGCAACCTTGCCCGCCCCACCACACCCCGCCCCGCTCCGCCCCGCTCCGCCCCGCTCCGCCCCGCTCCGCCCCGCTCCGCCCCGCTCCGCCCCGTCCCGCCAGCTCCGCTTCGCTTCGCTTCGCTCTGAGCTGAGCTTCCGCGCCAATTTATCATTGTCCGCTCTTTACCTTATCGTGTTATTAAGCCTTCTCGTCCGTGGATGCGGCCAGAGCACGCCACGCAAGAGGTATGAAGCAATCATTCATGCGGATAATTCATTATCTCGTGTTTCGAGTTTTGTTCAAACTTCATGTTCCTTTATAATTCACACCCTTTAAAGGCGTCAAAATGGAGTGATGGCGATCCGCCGCTTCTTTTTCTGCCTTTGAGCTTTGTCTTTCCATGGAAAAATCATTCTTAATGCGGCGCCTCAACCGCTCTTCTAAATGAATATTTAACCCGAGATTTCTGAAGATAATGGAAGAGGCACCTCGTCGGTAATTAATAACGCGGGAAGAGGCGTCCGTGAGAACGCGTGACCTTTGGCCCCGGGCGCGCGATAAGGCGCCGTGCGCTGGCACCGCCGACGCCTCACGCCGCGCGCACGCGCCGCACGCTTGGCCTATAGTCCCTCTGATCGGGAGGTCGTAGGTTCGAGTCCCGACGATGGCAGGGTTTTCGACACTAGCTTGGCAGCTTGGTCGAATTCAGTCGTTGTCTGGGGGACAATTCCAGCGGCCGGCTGCTCTGATCGGTAGTTTTCCGTGATTTCACCGATCTACACCAGGTGAATGCCGGAGTAGTACCCTAACAAATGGTCCAGGACCGCGCGTGATCTATCCTACCTCTTCCTTGTCCTGTTCTCATCCCATTTACACGTACACATACACACACTAACATTAGACTTCCAGACATGCCGGGAGACCGGTCGGGACCTTAGAGCTCGTCCTGGTTGGTCGGTGCGCCGCTGGTGGGGGATACTTGGTTGGGGAAAACCCCGCTAGCCGACGGTAGGTCGGCGCCGGATCTCACCAAACAGCGGGGGAAGATCACCGCCACCTCCCGAGCAAAAACACGCACTACACGTGCGGGACTAATGACCATAGTTGACGCGCATGGAATCACTAACAATCAATCAATTAATCAATCAATCGCACGCTTTACCATTCGCGCACATGGCGACAGGGATGCCTCATCGATGGCTACGCTTTCAAAACTTCCATGTCCCTTCAAAAACTTCGATGTGTTAAACACCGATGCTACATGAACGTTACATTTTTTTCTTCGTTTTCGGTGTTTTGTTCATGGATGAAATATTCCCATACTCACAATTTTGTAATGGTAAAGTTTAAAATACTAACTTGGCTGTACCTCTGTTTGCGTTCGACCAAAAAGAAAGCCGGTTTGTAGTACCTTCGTCGACCAGACTATTCCTCGACCGAAATGTTCTCGATGTCCTCGTATTTCATTCGTCTTGCCTTGTATTTCGCACATGAAGAGACGTTGTAAACAGGACCGAATACCGGAATTATAGCGGTAAAGGTATTTACTCCGATATAGAAATACCTTTACCTCCATTATACCTTTATTCGAAATACATTTAAAAATACAGGTATACGGCGTCAAATACCGATATTTTTTAGAGGTATTTTACCTTTATTTTCCTGGAGGGGATTTCCCCCCTCCAAGGATCTCCCTTAGAGGACGCCGCCCTGGCTGCAACAAAATTTAAGTTCTCGACAAATTCGCATACA
The DNA here is from genome assembly GCA_011170035.1 of Teleogryllus occipitalis. NCBI lineage: Eukaryota > Metazoa > Arthropoda > Insecta > Orthoptera > Gryllidae > Teleogryllus > Teleogryllus occipitalis. Next base: position 50,729 of record BLKR01015265.1, on the reverse strand, counting down.
CAATGCGTCACTGCTTACGTTCCAACTAAGGAGGAACAGCGACACCTCTCGGGAAATAACATGCACTACGCGTACGGGACTAATGACCATAGCAGTTGATACGCCCGGAAACAAAGTAATCAATAAATCAGCGAGAGAGTACTTTTTATTTCTTCCGGCGCTGAGCAAGGCCGCGTCGTCGCCGAGAGCCTGGTCGGGCGGACGCAGCGCCTCCCCAGGGAGATCGATACTCACGCGAAGAAGGGTTGCGGCCCCGCGTGGGTGCCGTTGTCACCACATTGTTAGCGGCTGATTGATCGGCTCATCAGGCGTGGGGAGTGGCCCCAGCGCTCTCCAGCCAGCGGCCGCTCCTCCGCCAGCCGCCCCGGAACAAATTGCCCCCGGGTTCAAGTCATTTGGGCATTACACCCGGACTGTGTCTATTCCCCCCGCCGCCGCGCCGCGGGGGGCGCGGCGCCTGTTATCGGGTCACCCGGGCTTCACCCCCCGCGACCCGCCGGCCCCGGGTCGAGAGGGAGCGCTGGGCGGAGTGTCCGCTGATCAGCCAGGGGGAGACGCGCTCCTTTGCGCCCGCAGCCAACTGCGGCTGCTGCTGCGCGAGATGAAGCTGCGCCGGGTCCAAGCGACACGAGCAGCTTCCGTCGCAGAGGCACTGGGCCCGTCCCGGCGGCGCGCGGCGCAACAAGACAAGCAACGTTTCGGCGGAAGATATCGTTGGTGGGTTAGCGATTCCGGGCGCGTCAACAGCTTAGGTCATTAGTCCCGTTAGTGTAGTGCATATTTTCCCCTCGGGTGATGGCGGTGATCTTCTCCCACTGGATGGCGAGACCCGGCGCCGACCTACCGTCGGATAGCGGGATTTCCCCCAATCAGGACTCTCCCACCAGCGGGGCACCGCCCCGGCCGGGACAAGGTCTAAGCTCCCGACTAGTCTCCCGGAATATGTGGTAGTGTAATGCATGTTAGTGTTAGTGTGTATGTAAGGGGTGAGGATCGAACAAGGAAGAGGGAGGAGAGATCACGCGCGGTCCGTGGCCCGTTGATCGTTTATGGATATCGTAAACCTCGAGTACAATTCAATTCGAGTTTATCGTGAGAAAAACACAAGTATATTGGAAATTTTCGAATAAGTCACGGTAGCATAGCGACGAGGAAATTTATACAAAAATGTTCAATGCACTAGTAATATTTAATAGGACTATTCAAGGAATGAAATAACCTGCAGAAAAGTTTCAGAACGCGCCAAATATTGATTATATTACCGGTATGTCCGCACCTCAATTGCACGCGACAGCGTTTCTTATGACTAATGTATCTCCCCATGTCATTAGCCACGAGCGAAGAGATGGTAAGATATAACGATAAGAAAAAGCGTAATTTTGGGAGGGGATACCATATTGATTGGTGCATACCAGAAGTACAGTTAAATCTTATTGGTGTTAATTATACGTGTGAAATAGTCTACATTATGTCTCTATATACTTCTAACCTCAATGTATATGTATTAGTTTCAAGATTTAGACGTGTTTGTACCATTTTTCAAGTCTTGAAGTTCTAATGCTGAATTTGAAGATGAAGTTCAGACTCAGGAAAGATGTGTACAACTTCAGGTAAGTATTAGGACAATTCTAAATGGTTGTTTCTTTTATTACATTAATTTCATAAAAAGTAATTGCTTTTATGTAATAGTTTTAATTATGAATGTTTATTAAGGTTATCACTTTTTATTTACCAATGTTAACAAAATGGATTATCTGCTGTCCACAATTATGTTTGAAGACCTTACATTCCTACACGTTTCATGGACCAATATGTGCCTGTTCAGAAATTACAGATAGTCGAATATATGCATTATTGGCGCACGTTTTCTTGAGCTCTCGCTTTGCTAGTTGCGGGAGGAGTGGGGAGTTTGGTTGCTTTCACAAAAGGAATTTTATATCAAATTTGTAGTTCGTTTTTCGAAGCCAAATAGTCTCTATTACTTCGGAGCAAACATTTCTAGTAATCAAATTTTGTCTACAACGCTCGTTACTATTATTTATTCTTAACTCAACTGTTGGCGGGAAGAGTGGCGGTAGGTATTCCGGAGCTCAAGAAAACGTACACGTATAATAATAGGATTTGTAGACTTCCATGTTCCGTTATTTTTCAAAAATTTTCAATTGATCAAAGGGATAATTCTACATGTTTTAATTTAATATGCTCTTGTAGATTAATAAATTCAACTTAATTATTCTCCTTAATGACATATTGAATTTATTTTCACGATCACATTTTCGATACTTTATCCGCCATTTTTGAATTTTAAAATGTAACTCTTTGTTTTTTGTAATGTGAAAAATATAGTATAATCATTTTTATTAAAATAGATTAATTTTAGAATAGTTGTGGCGTAAGTGATGATTCAAGACCACAATGAGTCCATCCAAGTCGAAGCACGAATGCTCAAGGTGTCCCTTCTGAAATATCCGCAATTGAAGTACAGACCTTGAGAGTTCGCGGCACATTTCATCAACCACACCATGTCTCATTAAATTTATCCAATCTCCGCGTAAAGTACAGAGTAATGTACGAGCTGGAGATCTTGCATGCGAAATCACTAGAATCAAATTAAATGTCATGAAGTTTCCCTGTTAAATGCATTTAATGGATGTAGAAAAAAGAAATTCTAGTCACTACCAGTGCTTCGTGCAGAAAACCTATGATTGTTTTGATCCATTCCTTTCCCTCCGACCGTTTTGTCTGAAGTTTTTTGAACTTAGGTATTACACATTATTACTTATTATTTTATGTAATTTTATAGAATGATTTTCTTAATCGAATGAGCAGTTATACAATTCTTAAATGTGAAAGATGAAGAGTAGCATTGCTGAATAAAGAATTTCGAGAATGAAATTTAGTGAGAGAAGAGTTTAGAACTGCGCTATTTTGCCTATTGCGTAAAACAATGAATTAATGTAAAAAGCACGGAATAAAGAAAAAAAGAAAACCTTCCTTTGCTATGTATAGTGTTTCTGAAGTGACTTGCTAAAACAAGGGGAGAAGCGTAATTATATCATTTTACGTCAGGAACCCGAGAGGCCAGAGTGAGAACTGCAGAAGGGAAAATATATGTATTTAGTAGATATTATGAACTTATCATAACCTGGCTTGGACCCGAATGACTATAATAAAATGCAGTGCTCTTCGATGCGCAGCTACGTGCGTGTGGACAATTGCCTACCCTCGGGTGTTCTACTCTAGCTCACTTTCTCAGACAAATCCGCATGCCCTCTACATCTTCCTACACTTAGAAAACTGACTTCAGAGGCAGCATTTAGCCCATATTCTAATACTGCAGAGCACTTTTATCACAGCATAATTACATAAATTGTTACGTTTAGAAGCATGAATTAATTGGCCAGATTGAGAAAAAATGAAAAAAAGTGAGAAAGGAATCTCCCCTCGATTCACGGAAGTACTTTCGATCTGTGCAAGAGAGAAAAACGTTTGTACACTAGGTCTATGAATGTATACTAGGCTGAATTAATGAAGTTTCTGTATTTAAAATAACATGATTCTCACCCAATTTCTTCAAATTTGATACTTGGAAAAGAATATTCCGACACTGATTTAAAAGAAAAAAATAAATTTCTTTGTATCAAACATTATATTTAAAATCAACACAGATATCCTTGGTTTCATTTTAATCCCCCCGAACAGTGATGGTTGATTAATGTTTCCGAGCATACCAACGGTTGTAGTAATTATTCCCGTTAGTGTACTATTTTATCCCGGAAGGAAGCGTTTTCTTCTCCCACTGGATGGTGATCCGGAGCCAACCATGGACCCGGCTTGCGAGAAATTTCCCACCCCAGGTCCTTCCGCCAGCGGGGCACCGCCCTGCTGGGACAAGCTCTAGGCTCCTCATCGGTCTCCCGGTTTGTGTGGTAGTGTAGTGCGTGTACGAGCAAGTGTCTTCGTCTTGGAGGAGAGAACAAAGCAAGAAAGTGGAAGCAAAGATTGCGCGCAGTCCATGTCCCGTTGGTTAGAGTTAGTATTCACTTGATATCAATCGATGAAACCTCGGAACACTACTCACCAGAGTAGCCAATTGCTAGAATTTACCTCCAAACATTGGTTAAATTCGACTAAGTTGTGTTGCAAGTGTCGAAAATTCGCCGCCGTCGGGACTGAAACCCTAGGACCTCCCCAACAAAGGGCTTTCATCGGAATTGTCATTTTAAATGACAGTTCTAGATCTTAGAGATAGAGGCAAGAAAGTCAATATTAAATCGAACTTTCTCAGATCGTAATAATGTTAGTCGAGTTCACAGTACTTTATACTCCATTGAATGCAGTGCTCTTGTGTAGCCCCACTACTTACAACTTATTTGTGCAACAAACTGCATTGATTTTTTCCTTGCCTCACAACAGCTTTCCTTGTCTCACAGTTTGTCCCTACGTCACCACCGCCAGCTTAGCCCAGTCCCCCCACCCCGCCGCCGTCATCACCACTGCAACCGCCGCCGCCGCCACCGCCACCGCCACCGCCACCGCGGCCACCTACACCGCTACCACCACTCACTGTGCCACCGCCACCGCCACCCCTTCCACTGCCATTGCCGTTCCCCTGTGCCCTGCCCCCTCTGCAGCGCGCGCCTTACTCATCTGCCTTTGTTCCCAGACAAAGGCCACCGCGGCCACTGGTGTTAGGGTGCGAATGATGTGGTGATTTATTTGAAGTATTCAATGCGTAGGGAAGAAGCTGGGCATTCCAAGGATACAGCGCGAGGAATGATAATTCAAGGTCTGGTATAGACCTCTTAATCCCAGTGATGGACAAATTGGTATTCAGATATCTTTAGTGTAATAGACAGGTCGAGAATATGTAAAAAATAAGTGAATGCTTCAATGGTAGGCATCTGGGTCACGGAGGAGGAAAGACTGTTCGAAGGGAATAAAAGGTTTTGAAGACTCTACGCCTTGAAAATACTTCTGTAATACATCGATTCCCTCTCTAATACTAGCTACATTCCAAAAACAATTCTTAAGTGTTGCATAACAAATTCTTTTGAGCATAATAAATGAAAATGTAATCTCTGAAAGATGTTCTACATTCCACTGAGTGATGACGAGTTCTTGATAAATTTATACCCATACATCACGTAACAACTCGTTTTTATATGTCGGAAACTTGTTGTATGTCATATAATATTCTACACAGATATGATTGTGTGCATTGCATGTTTTGCATGTATGTAACGTAGTGTCATAATTCATAACTCACGCACATGCTTGTTGCTTTCTTTTGCAGGTAAGGCGCTGTTTTAATATACATCCTGAGCGAGTGACTTTAAAGAGTGTGGGAACTTATGGGTGAGTGTGCATTATTATAATACTATAATACTCATGGTCTATTGAGAATCATTTCCATAAATTTTCCAATTAAATAAGCACGTTACTTCATTATCAAAAATCCTTTTTCTTTAGAAACTTCAAGTCAACATCTTTGTTTTACATGAATTTTATGAAGTGGACACACTTCGGTAATAGTGATGATTTCGAATGCTCAAATATTTTCAAGTTCTGGAATTAAGGTTTACTATAATAATATAGTAGCAGTATATTATATATAGTAGCAGTATATTATGGTAAGAATATAGTAGTATTATATGCAGGGCCTTTCCGAAATAACTTGCGATAGTGAAGAAATCGAAAAAACTGCATTTGACTTTCCATCACAAGAAACATGTTCATTATGCTGATGGGGATCTCGAATTATTTACATTGTGTTACAAGTAACACAATCGTGCATCGTAACAGGGCCCGTAAACTACAATTTTGGAGTTTGTAAATATACGACAACAGTCGTAAAATGATGGATACAATTGCTCGACTATATTACTGTAAAAAATCGTTATTCGAGCAATAACTCGCATGACCTGTGAGGGGGTTGCCATCATATTAATGAAAATTAAATCTGTGTAGATTTGAGTATATTAACACGAACTTACGCCGAAACCAATTTCAACATACAATTTTTATTTTTTTTAACTTCTATCCACATTAAAGGTTTGTTTGTCTTTTAATATGGTATTTTGTTTAAAATTAGTGGGAAGTAGTATGGGCGGGAGCGGCGGGGGCGGCGGGGGCGGCGGGGGCGGCGGGGGCGGCGGGGGCGGCGGGGGCGGCGGGGCGGCGGGGCGGCGGGGCGGCGGGGCGGCGGGGCGGCGGGGCGGCGGGGCGGCGGGGCGGTGGGGGGGGGCGAGCGCGGGGGCGAGGGGGGAGGTGTGCGCGGGCTACGAGTGCGCGCTCGCGTGCGGCCGCTTTGTTCACGCTCCGTGGACGCCGCCCCTCCTCCTCAGCACAGATATCGCGCCGCTGGGGCCCGAGCTATCGACGGCCGCTTCTCGGAAGCTTATCAGCGAGTCAATGCCCGCCACCCACACGCTGTACACCACAAATAACTGCAGGCAGCACATAATACAAACTTAAAACGACCTGCAGCAATTAAAACACTAATAGGAACCACACATTGCACTATTAGTTCATAAAATAATAAGTCCGATTCTTCTCTATTCATACCAAATTATATGACTCTTCGAAAACGAACCTCAAAATCTAAATAGTCCAAATCCAATTGTAACGTACTATCATTATTGCACCTTGGTTCTTATCCAATCTCACATTACACAATGAATTAAACCGGGAACATATTATACATCACACTTTCCTTCCTCTCTCATAATTTCTTTTATACAAACGTTTGTATTGGTTCATTAATATGTAAAAGTCCTATAATAACATAAATTGAAGTAACGTATTAAGTTTTATTTTCATATTAATTTATATTACATATCTGTAACATTTCAATATTATTAGGGGGCCTAATAAAACAGTCATGCCTATTGGGCCCCTCAAGATCCTGCCCTAAATGAGAATCAGGGAAAATGGAAAACCTGTCGCGAGTCGGTTCGTCATCCACAAAATTCAAATGGATGAACCGGGCTTCAAACCTCGGTAGCCAAACTTGAAAGGCAAATGATCTGATCAATACACTAAGGGTCACCCCAAGGGGCTATGTCGGCAGTTGATGAAACAACAGGAACGGGCAAGAGTGCACAATTTCGGCCTGGTAACAAAGGTGAAGCCGTTGAAGGCAGAAATGCATTTTAAGCAAGACTATCTTGCGAGAGGGACACTGGACATCAAAAGGAAAGAATTTTGGAAACTAGTCACGAGGGCGGAGGAAACGTATGGTCACCTACTGCGCTTCTTACTTGTTGCCCCGATACATTTCAACTCATTTGTAGAGCACATTGTACCTAATTTGCGGAAGACCGATTATTTCCAACGAATAGAGAATACTGGCATCATGTTTAATTAAACAAATTAACACGATATAACAAATTAACACGATAAATTAACACGATATAATTTCTATATATCCTCTTCACTTTGGTTTTATCCAACGCAAAGTAATAGACACGCAGAAATTGAAAGCAACATCAAGAAGAGCACAAATATATTATTCTATTGCGCCTCAGATACCAGAGATGGTGAGAGACGAGTCGATTCGAGAAGTCGAGATAATAGAAAGTTCTGAAACCAAATTTTGAATTCGACGTACCCTCATTGCACAGTCTTATTAGTTGAATGAAATCTATTGCCTAAGAGCTCACTGAAATATTTATCTTCTACATTTCTTGAGATATGTGTAGAACAACTTTATGAACGTAACCATAGGATAATAGGGCCGGAGAATTACAAATGTTTTAAAACTACATATGAAAATGAACACTTTACATATTATCTACAAAATGGTATAATATTTTGTGGTATTAGGAGTAGATGGCGAATGGAGAAGATAAACGAAAGCTGTAGACTGGGATAAACAAACATAAATGAACTGTTGACGAGCAGATAAACAGCCAGTTGGATAGGCTGGCGTGACGGTGCCATACTCATAAGTAGTACTTTTCCCGAAAGGGAAAGTGACTTCAAAAAGTGAAAACGTGCTTCCGAGAATCGTCCTAAGAAATGGAACTTCGGCGATTTCTTTCACGCTAGGCTTTCACATTACTCGTCTCCTTTTTTTCAGTTTCGAACTAATTTTAAGATTTTCTAAACTCATATTCTATTTATATAATTTAAATTGAGTTTAGATACAAATTTTGATTTAATTCATATGAAGCTTCTCAAACATCTGATAGGTTGTCAGATACAATTTCGATTAGTAGTTCATTATATCAGTTTTACTTATCACTAATGAAAATAAAATTGCAGGAATAGTTTTACTTTATGAACAAAAATAAAAATTAAATTATATTCCGTTTTCATATATCTGAAAAATCATTGTATTGCTTAATGTCAGAAATAATTTTACATCTAATTTCTTTTACACAAAAATGAAATTTCGAGAGCTAGATCCGCTAAGGTGGCTCAGGGTACACTCTAATGTCACTGAATTGCCTCTGACCGGGAGGTCCTAGGATAAGATCAGATATCTGTACCAAAATATTTCGATCATTCGAAAGGGAATGAAAAGAAAGGAAAACTATAATTGTCTCAGAAATGGACAAGAAAATCGGAACTTAAAACAATATTTTGTTTACTATTTGTGATGAATGAGGATGAAATATTTGTTTGAGAGGTGGCCGAAAACATTAACAACCAATTTGCAGTAATTGTGCTTTTCTGCTTATTGAACATGTGGACAAAATAGCAATCAGCTTAGAGTGGATGTAGACAATGCAGAGCGACGTTAGCGCAAAAAATTAAATTTACTTTTTCATTATCGTCAAGTCTAACTTAAAGATTACCCCGTCTCAGCTGGTTGCCAATTAGCAACGCCTAGAAATCTCCAGGGACAATCTGCGACCGACGCCGCTCAGCTAGGTCAAAGTCTAGCGCACTGTTTCACCCCGACACCTCACCTACAACATCTCGGATAAATATGGAACCTTCCGTACTCTGCATGAGGTAGCCCTGGGCTTCCATCTCGATTCCGGCGCTTGCCACGTACCCATCTTCGATGTTTTGGGCGAAAATCCCAAGAGCGCAAGTGCCTTGGTCGACACAAAGATAGCAGCGGGTATCATTTCATATTCCCGCCCTTACTTCCTAAGAAGATAATGTATTGTAATCTTATAATTGTCACCACCATGTCACCTTTTTGAACGCGTTTTCACTCAGAAATATGTTCCGCAGTCGTAAGAAATACCAAGTTAGAGCAACTGGACGTAAACTAGGAGGCTCGGGTTCGAATCCAGGTAGGAGTGACAATTCTTTTAGCAATTTAATGTATTGTAATCGAGCACCGAATTTTCGGCAGAAAAACTGTTGCCGGGCCCAGATATCGGAAAGTGGAGAAATATTCTCCTATTTACTCATGTAAATTACTTCCTCTAACACGCTGTGTAGTCTGAATCCGTGTTTTGTGAGTCCTTGATACCGAAAAATCGATTGGTGGCAAAACGTCCGTTGGCCTGTACGTACGTCTGTCCTTCTGTATATCCGTGTGTGGTTAACACTAGCACCTAAACCGTTCAGCCGATTTTCTCCAAAATTGATGTTCCTCCATCGATTTAAATGAACTCGAGACCTTTTTAGTTTGAAGCGGATATTTTTCTTTTTTTGGGGGGGGTATTTTGTATGAAGCCTCAACCAACATTTTCAATTTTTTTTTCAAAAAATGGCGCCAAGTGTTTTTGATTACCTTTGTCCTTGGATTGCGTAAAGGACGCTTAAGAAAATCGAGCAGTTTCCCAATTGTTTTGAAAAATTCCAAAACTTTTTCCGTGTCTTCCTACAATTACGAAATTGAAGTTAGAGATTCTCCGTAATAAATCCGTTTTTAAGGAAAGATCAGAAATAAGGTTACGCAATTTTTTTTAAAAATATTAATATTTTAGTGTAATTTTGCTTGAAATATAAACAATTTCTATTTTTTTAAATATTTTTTTCTCAAAATCGGCTCCAAATTTTCTTGCAAGTGTAAAGCCAGCTTAAAAGCGGAGCCGTTACAAATAATGCGTGTATGTACGTGCTGTTTTGCACCACTAGTGCTGTATCAAGGACCCACCCAAAATGAATTCTGACGTCTCAACGTGTTAGAGGTAGTAATTTTCCATAGAGCGGGACAATATTTATTTATTTTCGCTACCAGGGCCCGTTAATAAGAGTATTTCTGTAAAATCACCATTTGTAAAACCTCTATACTGCATAAACAGTAGGCGAGGATGTAAAAAACTTACTGACGAGCAAACATCTCTTTTCACTGACAAGAATCTTTCTTAAACCTGATCTGAATGTAAGACGTTAATTGAATTATATCGCACTCTTAAGTAAACAGAAGGCGTCTCACCCCCTTCGCCATCAGGCCGCCGCGCTCGTGGGAAATAACGGACTTGACGGTACTCTGAGCCAAGGGTTGAACTGTTTTGTTTAATTAATATTAAATTATATTAGATTTATTATGACATGCAACGTATTATCCAATACCTCTGTTAAAACATCAATAGGAAAGATCCAATAGCAACCTGGTCATTAACATTAGTTTCAAAGGGTAGGCATAACTACACAGTAAGTGTTAATCCGCCGGAGAGTCAACACCATTCAAATGAGCATGTGCTAAAGCCACGTGGGGGACAGCGACAGCGTCCGGCGTGGGCGAGCGCACGCGGGGGCCGAGCCGGGCGGGGCGGGGCGGGGCGGGGCGGGGCGGGGCGGGGCGGGGCGGGGCGGGGCGGGGCGGGGCGGGGCGGGGCGGGGCGGGGAGGGGGGGGCTGGGGTTGGGGCCCCGGGGCGGCGCGGCGCGATGAGGAGGAGGCCGCTTATTGATGCGGCGTCAAGCGCAGTCGCGAAGCGCATTTGTCACTCGCCTGCAGGCGCGCGGCGCTGACGCACAACCGCCGCCACCGCCCCCCACCCCACCCCCGATGCCCCCAGGTGCCTTTGCGGGCCAGCAACCATCAACTGATGTCACTCCAGTCCCTAGGTTCGAGTCCAGACGGTGGTACGATTGTCGACACTATCTTGTCAGCTAGGTCGAATGCAGTCGCTGTATTGAGGAGAATTCTAGTGGTCGGCTGCTCTGATCGGCAGTTTTTCGTGCTTTGTCCGATCAACACCAGGCGGAGCAGTACCCTAATAAACGGGCCCCGGACAGCGCGTGATCTTTCCTTCCTCTTTCTTGCACTATCCACCCCCCCACACACATACACTAACATGCACTACCGCATATGCCGGGAGATCTGTCGGGAGCTTAGAGCTTGCTCCGGCTGGGGCGGTGCCCCGCTGATGGGAGATACTTGCTTGAGGAAAACCCCGCTAACCGACGTTAGATCGGCGCCGGAACTCGCCATCCAGTGGCGGAAGATCACTGTCACTTCCCGAGCAAAAACACGCACCACACGTACGGAACTAATGACCATAGTAGTTGACGCGCCCGGAATCACTAACAGTCAATCAATCACCCGAACAGCAATCGTCAATTCCTTTCCTTTTTAAAATTACGATTGCGTGTTATATTGTTTCAAACGTCAAACGTTTTTTAAATTATGTAATGTATTCAAATTACCGGCTGAGATAGTTCAGGCAAATAACTGTTGCCACTTACCTCACTGACATGATGGTCCTAGGGGTCGTGTTTACTCGCTGGACGATTCTCGGCACTCGTTTGGTAGCTAGGTCGATTGATTGATTAGTGATGCCGAGTGCGACAACTCCTAAGATTATTTGTCACGTTAGTGTAGTGCGTGTTTTCTATCGCGGGAGGTAGCGGTGATCTTCCGGCTGGATGGCGAGATTTGGCGCCGACCTACGTCGATTTGCGGGATTTTCCCTAAACAGGCATCTCCCACCAGCGAGACGCCGCCCCAGCGGGGACACGCTCTAAGCTCCCGACTGGTCTCCAAACAAGTGCAGTAATGTAGTGCACGTGTGTGTGTGTGTGTGTGTGTGTGTGTAAGTATGGGGTAAGGATAGGACAAGGAGAGGGGGAAAAGATTGCGAGCGGTTCGTGGCTTGTTTGTAATTAATTTTTGTTTTGTATGTAAAAATTTAATAGTTTTGGGACTGAAATCATGCTATCTCTACTTAAAGTGTGTGAACCTTGAACCATCACACTAAACAAGAGCTAGGAAAAGAACTTAATAGTCGGAAATAAAATGCTGAAACGCTTAAAAGTATAATGAAAAGCAGTACAATTTTGAAGCTTATGAAACGGTCCTTGTCATCTGGCGAGCAAACGGACGAGTCTCATTGAGGTTCAGGGGACTGTATAGTGATGTAGACGACGTTAGATCTCGTATTAACATCTCTATAAGTCCCACTCTGTTATCATCTTTTTCTCTTTTAGAAATCAAGCGGCGTTAAAATTTACGCCAAAATCATTTCTACTAGAAATATACGTTTAATTTCGTCTCATTCATCTTGTGATGTTTTGTTATCTCACACTGTATTAATGTGTGTGCATTAATGCACTTGCACAAATTACTTGCTACCACCTGTTTTAATCTGCGTTAGATATCAGTCTCTGCAGAGGCATTTACTCAAATTGCAGCCCTAAAATCAGTCCCGATGATAGTGAATATTGGAAACCAACCAAATAGTTGTGACAAAGTCTTGAGTCAAATGAAATTGCGATCTGAGCGACATTGGATTCTCAACTCATATAGCTCCTTTTCATATTTTTTGGAACACTTCTTGGCTAATGTCGGGAAACGTTGTGACGCAACAAAAGAACATTAACCACGCCTTCCTGTCTCCGTTCTAGCAACAAGTTCTAATAACAATTAGTCGAAATTAAACACGACATATGTTTTCAACCAAACAATGATTTTAATACTCAAAATAAGTGGATATTTCTCGCACCGCTGTGTTTACAGTGAGGATTTATGATTAGCGCCTTAGCGTTCAGAACATTCAAAGGCGTTGCTGTAGTCTGAGCAAAACGCGAATACTCACACCCCGACTTCTAAGAAACATCTGTATTCATGACGGACTTCGAACTCAACATGACGGAAACCGGTTGCGAGTGAAAATACGTTTCCACCCCTGCCTGTTGGCCCGTCTGTGCTGTGGATGTGTTTTAAAATGCGTTTTTCTACTGTAGCGTCGCCTGGTCCGGCGCCGGTGCGTCGGGCCGCTTCGGGGAAACCCGCGTTAAGCCGGATGTGGGTGGAGGGTGGCGGCGCCACGCCGCGCCGGTTGGAAAAGCCCTTAGGAATCCCGGCTGGAATTTCCTTCAAAAGGACGCTCGTGATGCGAGTCTAAGAGATGTCGGTTGTAGCTCTGAAAAGGCTGGCCAGCGAGCCGTACGACGCCCGCCGCTTGTAGGGTGGGGGCGAGCCGTCGGATATTTAAGGCCGCGCCGACACGAGCCTCGCGGGATACGCTGGGTGTCGAAAGACGTGAGGTATCTCCAGTGCAATCCTTGCACGTGATCTTCAGGTCGAAGATCGGTTGGGCGACAAGCCATGTAACTGGTGTAGTTACGGGACTCTATGTCCGACAGCTTCGCACTTCGCGTTGCTTTTGCTGCTTCCGAAGCAGTGGTTCTGGGCGAGGCCTAGGGGACGGTCGCGGGGTTTCGCGGCTAAGAGAATTGAAAGGTTGCCAAGGGGCTAGATTTTTGTATCATATCATTGTACATTAATTGTAAAAAAATCTGTAAATATATTGTATTTATTCAATCAGAACAGTCGTCTGTGTTTTTCACTCTAGTACGTCACACTACACTGTTCCAATACCATTCACCCAGAATCAGCACCTGAGAGAGACTTCCTGCTTGGGTTCTGCGGCCGGGTGCCCAGCCGCTGCTCTGGAGCGCAGATGAAAGCGACGCGACGCGACGCGATGCCACGCGGCGTGCCGCAGGGCCGGGTGTCGGGGGCGTGTCTGGGCGGCGGCGCGGCGCGGGGCGGCGCGGGGCGGGGAGGCGCACGGGGGCGGAACAAAGGCCGCGACGGCGGTGGCGGCGGCGGCGCGCGCCCGGTCACGACAGCGCCGCCATGAATATGCATCGGCGGCGGCGAAGCCTGTGTCGGCGACGGGCCGCGGGTGCTCGCGTCTGTCTGTCGGGGGCTCAGCCTACGCCGGAACTCTCGTTTCTCGCGGCGATACACACAGCACGGGTTCATTTTATTCGTCTTCTTGTCGGGCTGTAGGAGGAAGGACGGGAGGTCGTCGAGGGAATATGGAAAACCAAATGTCTTTTGTTCTAAAAATACGACGGAACGAGAGGAACGGCTATAGCATGTATACAGATGTAATGCGCGAGTATGCCCCGAAATACTGATGTACTTTCCTTAATTCCTCAAACTCCTTCATGTTTTTAATGTCGCCTGGAGATCACTTTCAAGTGTTTTTCACGGAGTTCACTTAAATTCTACTCCTGAAACTGTGTCTCCTGGTAGTCATCTGTGACCTCTTGTTTTCCCGCTCGTGACAACACAAGTCCGATATATAAAACCTTTCACTCTTTTATCACAGTCTGTGTATGTCGTACTGAGTTACATGTTACCATCACATGCATCGTAGGTAGTAGTCGTCTGTGGAGCTGTGGAACTGTATACATTCATTCATAGAATACAATTTTCGAGTTTTCTAATCGTGCTTGATGCGAGTCTGCCATACGACATAAAAGTAATCTTTAAATATTAAAGGAAATTATTACGAAAACAAAGTTCCATTAGACTGAGAATGGGCACTGTTTCAATGAAGTGTTTTATTGCGTTTGCGATGTTGGGAATTGATGAAGGGGAGTATAACATTAGCAGCTACTACGATTCATTGGTAAGTCCGGTGCCAAATACTCTAAGAACATATTTGGACAAAGCTACGCAAAGAAATGAAGTATGAAAGAAATTTTCCACACATCAAAATACTTTCTCACATACACATGAAAATAATTTACTGCGGCGGCGACGTCACAGTTAACTAGAAAATAATATACGCCTAAAATACCATGTGAATAATATACGCATCAAAATAGTAGTCATACGGGCAAGGATCATATGTATGTTATTCAAAACTACTCCTGTTGTGTCCCAATAATTTTTTTTCTATTTATTTATACTACATTTACTTAATTATACACTACGTGTAATTTCGGTAAATGAAATTGTTGCCACCCCTTTGACTTTATTTTGTGTAACCCAAACAGAACTACCATTGAGTAGTACATTTAGTGCATATTTTTAGTCTTAGCTTGTGGACGCTATACTTTTACGAAAGCACATCTGCATGGTTTCTTATTTATTTTAGTAGATGATTTCGGAAATGTTGTTTTTTAATCATTATGCCAAACTGTGCACTCTGCTTGCTCATCTAGCAGCAATTGCAGTGAAATAATGATCGTGTCAACTCACTGGATTGGCTAACCAGAATACGTACAACAAAAACATGATTTCTCACAAGAAATGAAGCAAATTCGCTTTTAAGGCTTAGCACTGTAGTACACAATCTCATCTCGTCTTCAAATTGCTCAAACCTTACAACCTCTGCTGCAAAGGATCGATCGTGAAAAACGACGCCGTATGACGTATAAACATTTCTTCTTCGTCGGGTTTGCTTATAAACCCACATTTACTGCTCACGTTAATTGGTCTCCCTATTCGTAGAGGATCGCGTAATTATTCATAATTGAGATGTATCGCAGCGTAACCACAAACGCCGAGCGTTGTCGCGGCGGGCACGTAGGACAGGCGCGGTCAAGCGTCGAGGTGCGTATCGGCCGATTGCCGCCGCCGTCACTTCCCAAATTTTTCTTCCGCCCGGACCCAAGGCCTTGTAATCCGGAGCGAGAGGTGGAATTAAAACATCCCAGTGCCGGAACGGAACGGGGCGGGCGCGCGCGCGGCGAAGCGCCGTGATAAGGTTGCAATCAACTTGTCCGGAGGAAATATTGAGTTGTTGGAGTGCGGTGAGGCGATTACGCGTTGGCAGCGGAGGCGGCGGCCGAAGGGGAGAGGGCATTGCAGTGGCAGTGGAGGAAGAGAGGAGGACGGGGTTGAAGGCAGTGATGGAAACATACTTTTAGCGGTGGTAGCTGAAGAAATGGCAATGGTTTTATTACTGATTATTTTGGATTTCCGGGCCCTATTTCAACTGCTATGGTCATTAATACAATTTATGTTATATCGCGGGATTTGGTGATGTTCCAAACTCCCAAGAACTAAGGTCCGATGCCAACCTACATGTCAGCTTGCCGCGGTTCCCATCATCGGTGTACTGCACCAGCTGGGGCATGATCTAAGCTCCCCACTGGTCTCCCGACATGTGTGGCAGTGACTGTGTGTCTGTGTATATGGGGAGAGGAGTGGTCAAGGATGTGGCAAACAATATTGTGCGCAGTCTATATCCCTTTGTTGGGTTACTACCCGGCATTCGCCAGGAGCTGATCAGAGCAACCTCGGAAAAGTATCGATCAGAGCAGCATTCACTAGAATTTTCCTCGAGACAGTGGTTCAGTTATGCAACTAGTGTTGAAGATCCTTCACCCTCGGGAAAGGATCCGTTAGTGAGAGTCGCTGCAGTGCAACAGTTGTTCCGACTGCATTCCCTGGAAGGGGAGCCGCGGTCCCAAGCGGCCCAGCGGGCTGCGGAGGGCAAAGGCTGGGCCTCTGCGGGGCACAGTGCGGAGGCAGGTGAGCCAGTTACCATCTCCCTTAGCGCGACCGTCACTTGGACAAATGGGAGTAGACGGGCGGTCTAAGTAGCAGCTGAAGAGAACGAAGATTCTGAATGCTTTGCTATAACTGGAAGTGTTTGAAAATCACATTTGTTATTTTCAACTCAATAGTCCGCTCCTACGGACGAATCCGTGACTGGATCTGGTATTTTTTCTCACACGCGAGTGACTCTGAGAGATTTTCGAAATAGATACGATGAGTTAGTTTAAAATTACATTAATAAGAAAAAACATATAGGCTATAAAGAAAACGTATCTTATTGCTTTTGGAAACTATCTTCTCTAAATATGTAAATTAATAAGGTAATATTCCCGACTATTTTTCATTGTTAAGACGAACTAAATAATTAAATTATAGTACGGGTTTTGATTTGAAGTAATTATATACGAATACATTTTTCGCACACTCGATTTATATACTCATCAATATTTCATTCAGAAGTTTTGTGCAATTATTGCAGTACGTTTCTCTGAAAAAACGCACCTATGCGCCTGCCGGAGACAAACCTGTCCCGGCCGAAGGTTCCTAATGCAAGGCCGGGCCCTGCCGGCGCGGGGGCCTAAGCGCCCCACACGGTAATGCGGAGGAGCTCTCCATGACGAAAGGCAATCATGCGCGTTAATGGAGAGGGTGATGATTTCCCCAGACCGGTTTCACCCCGCCACCTCCCTCCCCGCCCATTCCTCCGTCGCCGCCGGAGCCAGCTTATCCCGCTCCCGCCCCGCCCCGCCCCGCCCCGTCCCGCCCCGCCGCGCCCCGCCCCGCCCCGCATCACCCTGCCGCGCCGGACCGCTGCCCCAATCAGCCCTTATCCGGGCGATCGGCCTTCCCGCTTCGTGATTATGATTTTCAGAGCGTAAGAATTCCACTATTTGTGCGCCTCCGTAGCATTTTCCAATTTACGCAGAACTCTTTCGAATTTGTTCCTCATTAACCTGGCTTCTATTACACAAAGGTGACCCCCAATCGGCCACCCCGAAATGCCCCACCGATATCGATCTTTTTATTCAAATTCCTGGTAGCTAAATGGCTGGATTTCGTGCGTAGTTGACGCTGATTGGTTTGTTGTTCGCTGAGTAGTTAGGTCTGTAAAATGCCGTGCTCCGGGTGATTGGCAAATGAATATAGAAGTGTAAAGATTGGATTTCCTAATAATAAAGTTCGAAAGCATTTCTTGGAACTCTGCTGAATTCTTTGGTCCTTTTTGGAAGTGGACAGGTGCAAATAAGCCATTCTGAACACTGAATTCGCAGCCCTTCTCCGGACACAAACGGAACGGATTTGGTTCTATTGGTCGCGCTTCCAAGACTTCTACAAAGCACAAGCTTACTTTTCATTCTGAACCGAGCACGCCAGCGGCCATTTGTAATTTTAAGAACAATGGGAAGAGATATGAATCTAAGAATGTAGCAGAACAGGCAATCGACCCCGAAGTAGCAGTCACTAGCGTACAGTTGCAACGACCGAACAACTGGCTCCTGAAAAGCAGACAGTCCGGCCTTATCAGGGTTGCCAAAGAATGTCTGCAGTTTACAATGCGCCATTATAGAAAATTATTCTTTTAACATGGCGAGATATGCAAAAGGAATTGTTAATTTTAAACTCTTCATGTTTTTCTTTATCCTGTCATTTTGTATACTATCTGTCAGGTCGAGAAATTGTGAAGGGCGTACTTTAAATTTGTTTAATATAAAAGAATATCATATATTCTATTTCTTAATTATTTTTAATACATTTACGAACAAACAAAATCGCAAAATTCTGGGCAAAAAGTAACAGAACTTCAAACTTTTTGTCAATGTATTTCATTTCCGTTCTTTCTTGTGTATGTTCGTTAAAACATGACATTTCAATGTGCAGTGAAGCCCCATCTACGGGTTACTTTTTCCAAAGATATTCCAGTAATTACTCGTTGGCGTAAAGTTGCGTTCACTCGATGCGTCTTTTCGGTACAGAATTGTATGCATGAAGTTGAATGGCACGCTTGCAACTTGGCGAATAAATACTATGCTACCCTGTTTACACTATTCATCCTTGACGTTCAAATGATCAAATAACGTGCTTAAGATTTGTACTGCTTATACTTAAAATCAGGTAAAAGATCAGGAATAGAGAAGAATTTGCAAGAAGAAAAAAAATTATAAATACATGCTCGTTGTTTTGAAGGGAGCACACCATTTGGAGAAAACGGACTGTTAAGACGCGCGACTCCTTCCTTGTACTCTATTGCACGCGTCTTTTCTTCCCGAGATAAGACGAATGCCCCAACGAGCGTTATGTGCGTTGTACGCAAAATTGAACGAAATACTTATCGTACCTAAGAATAACGGATGTTGGCAAAAAAACTTTACTAATCCTATACCATGCTTTCTTAATTACACAGGGCTGCTAAAAAATTCTCAGCCCTTTTGATTCTAATGGGTGATTTGAATTCATTTAAGCCAATAATTAAAAGATCTAAAATCCATTTTTTTCTCTAACATGTAAGATTTTTTGGAATTTCAAAGAAAAGACTGGTAAACAAAAACACTTGATTTACGAAAGTTTCAAGAAACACACGGTGAATAAACGATTTAAAGCTAGATAAACCCAATTCTTTTTTTTCCTAGGGCTTTTATCCAGCCGACAGCCGGTTGCCCTTTACGTCCCGAAGGGACGCATATTCGACCATACACTAGACAAACATTTGCGGGCTCCTCTGATCTGGGGTCAGCAGATCGCGAGGCCCTCCGCGACAACACACACAAAGTCAAGGAGGAGCTGCGCCTGCGCCGCCCCTGCGCGTGCCCGGGGGCGGCTGAGGCCCCACCCCCACCCAGCCCGTGGCCCCGACCCACACAAAAGGAAGCGCTCGTTAGAGGAATTCCACTGACTGGCCGGGACAATTAAGTTCCATGAATGTAGTGCATTGTTGTAGCACGGAGGTGTGCCTCGCACATCGTGAGATCCGACGCCGACCTACAGGCCGGTTTGCGAGGTTTATATCTCTTCCAGCCCAGTGCCGCTGAGGACGGGAAAACCTGGAAGCTCCCAAGTGGTTACCCAATGTGTGAGGTAGTGTAGTGGATATGTGTATTTCTGTGTGTGTGTGTGTGTGTACAATGAGAGGAGGGAACAAAGATGAGGAAGGATTAGTCGGCCCGTATGTTCAACATTGTCGCCCTGGCAGTCGCTTGGTAGATTGATCGAAGGAACCACGGAAAATTACCGATCGTAGCAATCGCCCGCTGGAATCTCCTCCATTGAGCGACTGAATCCGACCCATGTAGCTAGTGTCGAAAATTCTCCACCACTTGAACCCTGGGGCCTCCCGGTCAGAGAGTTTGCAGTGGTAACGCCAACGGTAGCTAATGTGAAATTTCCTGTGATCTCCAAACCAATATCTCAATAGGAAAAGTTGTTAGCGACTTAAATATATAGATATACGAGCGTTATAAATACATACATATAATCCCTATAAAGGAAGCACCTGACGAGGGGTGAACATGGAAAAAATTGAAGTTTTCGGTCCACTTTCAACGCTTTTTAATGGCGATGGGAAAATGCGAATTTAGATGAACCTAGAGGTGCTACAGAATGGCAGAGACTTTCTCGTAGTAAAGTTTTCTAATTTCCTTGGTGTGGACTGGTATTGTACAGTTTTGTCCCTCCTTCTTGCCTGTTTCCATCTATTGCGACTCAAACCATTTTTTTTAAATTTTCGCAACTTTTAGATTTCTAAATAGAAGAACCTAAATTATATTTTAAGAATATTAAAGAAGACTATAACGTCGTCCTAAATAGCAATTTTCATTGAAAAATTTGACGCCATTTTTAAGAAAATGGCAATTAAGCATGACTGTAAATGCAAAATTGAAGCTCTTTTTCACAGGAATCTATTGAGTTTTGGAAACACTTAATTCGAAGTACTTTCAATAACAAATGCAATAATGTATACAAATCGATGGAAATGTGCATATTAATGGCGTGAGAGAAATTTAAAAAAATTACATTTGTGTAATTTGTGAAAAAACAAAAGAATACACCAAAATGAACTTTACGTCATTTTAAACAGTGCAATTAGCACTATCCATTGGAAAAATTTGAAGAAAAAACTTGGAGCCATTTTCGAGAAAATGGTGTTTGAGCGTTTCTGAAAATACGGAGTTCAGAGCTCATTTTTACAGAAAACTGTTGAGTTTTCGAGAAACTTTATTTGACATTATTTAAAGTACATGTACTCATAAATCTAATAAAGCGAAGATATCGCCTTTAATGTGAATGTTTCCGTCGTGAGAGACAAGTAAAAAAAAATACATTTTTTCTGATTTTTGAGAAAACAACAAAATAGAGAAACATGTTGTTTATGTCATCGGATAGGGTGCATTTGGTACTATTCCTAACAAAAATTTAAAGAAATAATTGGAGCCGTTTATGAGAAAATCTTGTTTTTGTTATTTTTTAAAATTGCAAATATTGCATGCACTATTGCACGAAAATTACTGAAATCTTAAAAAATCTACATGACCTTAATGAAAGAGGTATTTATGGACAACAAATTTCATTTGTAGGAAAAATCTCTATCTTCAATTTTATAGTTGTAGAAAGACGCCGGAAAAATTCAAACTTTTGAAATTTTGGAAAATTTAGAGACAATCGTGGAAGTCGGGCCTATGCCACTTTTATAAGTGTATTTTACTCTGTTCTTACAAGAAATTTGAAGAAAAAAATTGGAGCCAATTTTGAGAAAATTTTGAAAATTTCCGAGTGTCTTTATGTAAAGTACCCCCAAATTTTAAAGAATGTTTTTCAACATTTCAAGGCTTCCACTAGAGCCATATGGACACGAGTTTCTTGAATTTGGAAAAGATCGCTCGTGTAGTTTAGGCGCTAGATTTGTTCACACACGACAGACGGCCGGACAGGCAGATGGACAGATGGACGGACGTTTTGGAAAAAACAACACTTTTTCATTATCAGGGGACCCAAAAACGTGTATTTCCGTTGAAATCTCGAAATCAATTTACCGCAGCATTACATAACTTTCTCTGTACTACGAATATTACTCCCGAAAAAACGTATGTATAGGAGAAAGTAAAAGTAGGTTAGCGGTCATTTTTTTAATTTTACATTCACGGTTTTACAGCGTCTCCTCTGGTGTATTTTCAAGTAAAAATTCAAATGGTCTTGATCCAATAGCCACCGCCATCTTAGCATTATATTGTAAGCTGATAAATGCGGTAGAAATTTACGATAGGTAGGTAATGCACAATCACATTTACACCCCATTTCCACAAATTACTTTTATTGATATCCTGATCGTGTTTTCATAACAGACACGTCCGCATACCGATTGCCTCGTGGCAACCTTCAGGGCAACTGGCATCTAGCCATCTAGTACCTGCCATCTAACATTTACTCAATTTTTCCTGCGACCACTGCTCCCTGTGCCGAAGTAGTCCAAATTTTGTAGCGTCGCGTGGTTCGGCGCCGCCGCGTCGGGCCGCTTCGGGGAAACCCGCTCTAAGCCGGATGTAGGTTGGGGGTGTAGGGCGGCGGCGCCACGCCGCGCCGGCTGGAAAGCCCCGTAGGAATCCCGGCTGGAAAATCTCTGAAAAGGACGCGCGCGGACGCGAATTTAAGAGATGTCGGTTGCAGCCCTGGAAAGGCTGGCCAGCGAGCCGTATGACGCCCGCTACTTGTAGGGTGGGGGCGAGCCGACGGATATTTAAGGCTGCGCCGAAAGGTGCCTCGCGGGATACGCAGGGTGTCGAAAGACGAGAGGTATCTCCAGTGCTATCATTGCACGTGATCTTCAGGTCGAAGATCGGTTTGGCGACAAGCCATGTAACTGGTGTAGTTACGGGACTCCGACAGCTTCGCACCTCGCGTTGCTTTTTGCTGCTTCCGAAGCAGTGGTTCTGGGCGAGGCCTAGGGACGGTCGCGGGGTTTCGCGGCTAAGAGAACTGAAAGGTTGCCAAGGGGTTCGATTTTTGTATTATAATCTTTATACATTAATTGTAAATATACTGAAAATATATTGTAAATATCAATCAGAACAGTCGTCTGTGTTTTTCATTCTAGTACGTCACAATATCCATCTCAGTCAGTTTTCATTTTCTTTAGGGACGAGGTAGCCTCTAGTTATATTTCTCAACCTCTGAGCTATCAGGAATACGAGAAAAACACAAATACACACACACACACACACACACACACACACAAATATCCATACTCGAGGTGGGATTCAAACCCGCCCGTCGGGCCGAGGCAATCACGGCGTTGTCGTGTTGGTGATCTCGACTACCCAAGCCGGCGAAATTTATGCTATTATGTAGCGGGTTTGCATGAATATATATCTTATCGTTTATCTGCAAATAGTTGAAGGTATTGGAAATGCAGACAAATTAGTATAGCAGAAAACTCTTTGACGTGCTACAGGAAGCAGAACATGAGCACAAGGCCCAGAAATGACAAGTCCACATACCAACTTTATCACATATTACTAACCATACATGCCAAACGAAGATTTTGAACATAAGTTAGTTACATGCATTCTGAACATGCGTTACAGCTAGTGTAGGACTTCAATCGTACGCTCCAACGCGACTAATCTCGCTTGGATCGACAAACTACCTGTAAAGCTAGGGTTCTGGGAAACACTGGATATAAGGATAAATTTAGGACCGATTGATTAATTATTTCGTGTTTCCGGACGCGTCAACTGCTGTAGTAATAAATCCCGTATGTGTAGTGCGTGTTTTATCATCGGAGGTGTCGGTGATTCCCCCCCCACCGCTGGTTGGTGAGATCCGGCGCCGAACTACACGCAGACTTTCGGGGTTTTCGCCTACAAGGTATCTCTCACCAATGGAACACCGCCCCAGCTGGGACAAGTTCTAAGTCCCTGACTGGTCTCCCGACATTTGTAGTAGCGTGATGTATGTGTGTGTACGTAAGGAGTGGAGATAGGGCAAAAATAGGAAGGGAAGATCGCGCACGATTCGTGGCCCGTTTGTTAGGGTCCTGCTCCGGCAATTGCCCATTGTTGATTGGACAAAGCACGGAAAACCACCGATCGGAGCAACCGGTCGCTATAATTTTCCTCCAGACAGCGTCTGAATTCGACTCAGCAATATGGATAGTAGATAAAAATCCTGTCACCGTCGGGACTCGAAACCTAAGACCTTCCGGTCAGAGGTCCTGCACTGACATTAATTGATTCTCTGATCCACCTAAACCGGGTTTAACTCCGAATACTTTTTGCATAGCCCCATCATGGTGATCCTAGCGACACATGCATGATCGAGAAATTGCTTCTTTTCTAGAATTCAAAAGTAAGATGAACAGCTAGATTGATAGAAAATATGTATGCAATATTAATATGCCAAGTATGGCATATTAATATTGCATACATTTTTGATTATGATACATAATTATTTTAACTTTAGCAATACCATGTTACAAATGATGTCGTACTTCGTAAATGGGGGTGTCTAGAGTCCAGAACATAAATTATAATCTTATTGATGTTATTGACGATTTCGCTAAATTAATAAATTGACATAATTAATAATACACATTCATTTAAACAATAATACTATTCAATTTCAGGGACATAAAATGATAGATGTTCCATTTTTCTGCATCAACATTTGTATTTAATGATAAAACCCTTTTACATGTATTTTCACCCCTATTACCAATGTATCTTCGTAAATTAGCAATATGTTAAAAATATTACAGGAAGACAAAGCACTCAAAATATATCCAAAATGTTATCTTAATTTTCAGTTTTCGTGAGAATAGTACCAATTTTTTTCTCCATCAGACGCTCAGAAAAGTTGCGGGAGAAAGGACGTTTAAATTCTAACTCTAATGAAAAATTGTTCCTGTTATATGTTGAAAAGAAAGTACATAATACCCAATATCAATCATTTTCAGGTTTCTAACAAAAAAGAAACTATTAAAAATAAGCAATCAATGATGGACCTCTGAACACTCACTCTTTAGTTACGACGTTTTGCGTTCAAAGTTGCTGTTTGAGGTACAGTGTTGGCTTGTGAGTCTTGTAGTATCCTCTTGATATTTAAAGACAATCAAACACTATTTTCTACAACAGATTTTGTTTTTAATTTCCATAAAACTGGAGTAAATCACGTTTTGCAACTCAGTACAAATTGTTTTTCTCTTACTTGGCCCTATACTTTTGTTTTCACACGACACAAAGTTCCGTTGGTGCAAAAAGGATTATGCTTTCGAATTGTTGTGGGAAATATGGTGTTAGTGCATTATAAAAAAATTGCTATTTCAGTCATGACTTAATAATCGAAAACAAGAAATGATTAGTGTGTGATTTTTTTGGGAGGGAGATTATTCCTTACCTTAAGGGTAGCTGCCATAATTACTCCATCTTTTTTTTCTGCGGATTACTAGTGTGTCATCAAGAAAGTAAATAACTGAAATATATCAGCGTATTTATCGTCAGTTCTAGCAAGATATTGTATTACATAAACTTGTTTTATTGAGAGGTGATTGAGTATTTTGTCGCAGAAAGGAATTTTGTCGCAAAATTTTATTATAAATGCTAATGTCTCGTACTGCTCACAAAATTATTATTTGTTCAAAGCGTATTCCTCTAAGTATGCTAATATTTTTACTTACGTACGCACACTCATCTGCCATTTAAAGGACCCACTCATTTTGAAAAATTCACGAACAAGTCATGCAATTTTAATATATATTCGTTGCCTTCAGGAGATACAAGTCTAATTGGTGATGCAGTAGTATTTATAAATTTTATAAATATACATGTAGTAAGTAAATTTGAGTGAAATTATGTGTTACATTTTAATGATTAAATGAAGAGAAATTATAAATAACCTTGTGGCGTTGGTGATATTTGATTCACATCAGAGTCCTACTATTTTATTTGAACTATTCTAATACAAGGTTCCTGGAAACGTTTCTGGGATCTAACAGGTCATTCCTATGTGCATTCTTGATGTTCATGTTAGTAAAATTTCATTCATGTTAGTAAAATTTGCAATTTGTTACGCACAATTTAAAAAATCCCAAAAAGTTATTTTGTTTTAGATGTTAGTAGTTATAGTTTGTAGTTGTAGTACATGGAAATGTGTTTAACACAATGTGTACACGTTTTCAACAATTTAGGTGTAGGTGAATGTGAAAATGGAAATGTCACGTTAACACTTCGGTGTAAGTTCAAATATTTTTTATGGTTTCAAATATGGTTTGAAACAGAAACAATGCATCAATTGACTTCACTCGGCTTTTGCGAAAGAAGATCCATCCAAGAGCTGTGTTACAATTGGTTTGCAGAATTTTAGCGTGGACACATCACTCACAATGAGGAATTTCTTGAGGGTCGTTCTGCAACTTGCTGCTATTGGTGCAGCTAATATTGATGGTATGCGATAACTGATTAATGGACATCGACATGAGACACGGAGCTTCGCGCAAGATGCATTCTTAGGCATTGACATGAAGGCAATGCAAATGATATTGCATGCAAATTTGAACATTTAAAGCTATGTAGCCACTGGATGCCACACAATTTGACAGAAGCAGAAAACAGCGTCGTGTCAACACGTGCAACAACCTCTCTGCCGCCCTCTAACGTGCCTTCCCTGTTCCCACACCTCACCAACCTAATGCCGCCACGCCTTGCCTCTCCTTCCCGTTTGAAATTTTGCCTGGAGCTGGCACATCTCATCTCATTCCCTGAACCCAGCCCTGTCTGAACCAACCCCGTTTCATCTTATCCCCTCTCCACCCTGTGTACCTAACCCGTCTTCATCCACCTCGCCTCGACCCACCCGGACACTCCCACCCCGTCATGTCTTCCATGCCGTCTCTCCCACCCCATCACTCTCCCTCCGTCTCGTCCACTGTCACTCCCACCCCATCATTTCCACCCCGTCTCTTACCCCCGTCTGTCTCCCCTCTCCATCTCTTCCACTCCCGTCTCGGCACACACCGAGTCATTTCTCCACGCCCCATCACTTGCCGGGCCATTCCCACCCACCCCCACGCCTTGCGCCTGACTGGCCAACCCCCTCTCCTTGTCATTGCTCCCCGTCCCATCCCGCCTCAGCCCACCCGCCCGCCCGAATCAATTACCTCGGGCTTCGCGTTGCGCGTTTGTCTCCGCGCGAGTCCCTCCCCTCCCCCCTCGCACCTTCTTGCTCGCGCCAGCAATTGGGCCCACGCCCACTCGCCGGCTCGCTGCGCCCCGCGCTTATCTGATGTTTGCACGGGCGCGCGGGTGATGCATCGTCTTTTAATGCGCTCGAACGCCCCTGCGGCCCCCTCCGGCCTCCGACCGTCACGTGGCCGCGGCCCGACCGCGGCCAATGGCGGAACCGGAGACGAATGAGTGTCGCAGGTCCACAACGAAAAAGATCAAATGGAGCGTGTTCATGCATCTATTATTTCACTCAGAGTAAAAACATTATAGTGAACATCATATGATAAACTCAAATAATATTTTTATACACTTTTATATATGTCAGCAAAAACGATAAACTTATCAGTATTGGAAGCAACGCACTACTGTGACTTAAATTGTTACCTATTAGTGTCTAGTAGAATTTGATGCTTAATATGATGCTTAATTTGATGCTTAAGATGAAGTTCAATATCTTCAGTAGACTGTTAGGGTGGCTAATTTATACTAAAATTTCGTAACCTCCGCTTTCAATACAAATAAAATATTACATCCATTTTCCCAATATTTCAGTTTTGATGTTTTCACCATTTCATTGTTTCATTTTAGAGAATTAAAAGTTGAGTTCTTATAGCTGAATCTCTTTCCCAAGGACTCTTTACTTCTTTATAAGCGGGCAGGGTTTCTTCTTTTGAGATTTAGTAAGTTAGTAATGGTCAAATATATATTTAAAATTCCGAGAAAACCGGTGTTGGGAGTGCGGAAATCTTGATGTTCATCTTTTCGATACGCACAGAAGATACGATTAAAATGGTTGAAAGAGTAACAAAATTGTGAGCTCCCAAACATTCCGTAAGACCCGTGTGGGCAGGTGAAGTTCTGCTGCTGGTGAAAAGACGAGCGTGTCGCGTCGCGTCCCAGGCGGTGCAGGTGGCTGTGGGTAGGGGTGGCAGGGACGAGGGCGGGGGCACGGCCGCTGGGGAGAAAGGAGGGCGCTTGGGCCCCGGTTCTGAGTTCGTCCCCGGGCGCGGCCCCGCCTGCTATTCTCTCCGGCCAACGGCCGCTGCAGTTGCCTCGGGAACGCCTGCCAATTTTCAATTTCACCCGTCTTTTATCATCCAGATACTTATGCTTGATGCCCGCAGTTGTGAAATGCTCTTCTGGAAGATTCAATTTCTATCTATATATTCAAGTCTGAAATGTTATGGCCTTAACTTTTTATTATATCATTACTTCTCTAATAATTTCTATCCAGAATTCGGAATACAGCGGTAAGCAGTGAGTAAGAACACAATGTAATGAGAACATAAGCGTAGGTTTGTGAGGTAAAATGCTTAAGTACATTGACTAAAATACCAAAAAGTGCCGAAAAGTGGTAGGTCAAAAAACATTTTGTGTTTACAAGTATTTAGTCTTATAATAGTGTGAATAAAATACTATTGATTGCATTCTAATGAATTAGGGTGGGAAAGGGAAATTAGAGTGAGAGAAGCATATAAATCAGGTAGTAAGAAAAACGTGGAAGTCCTTGCATTTTGTATTGCGAATTCCAAAGAAAAGTTATGCAAACGCCAAAGAATTAGCATATCTTTCGCTGGTTCTCCCTCTCATGAAATACGGAGTGGCATGTTGGGATTCATACAGAAAGTCGCACTGGGAATATCTAGATAGAATGCAGAGGAAAACGAATAAGTTTACCTACAGAACTAACGCAACAAAAAAGTCATGGGAACATCTAGAAACGAGAAGAACAAGGGGGAGTCTTTGCGTTCTTTATAAATCGTACGTAGGTCAACTAGCTTGGAAGGAAATTCCGGTTAGACTAGAAAACTAAAAAATAATTTCGGCCGAAGCGATCACACCCACAAAATTCGAACAAGGAAGCAAAATTCAGATCTTGGGAAATTTTCGTTTTGTAACAGAACAATTAGAGATTGGAACAGTTTACCCGCAGCAATTTTCAAATATTTTCCTCTAAGTTTCCGAAGTTTTAGAAATAAATTAGAACAAGATGTTAAATGAGTAAGTGCTGTGAAGTGCTGGTCAGTGTAATTCAAAACAAAACAGTGTAGCTTAGTGCAGTGCAGTGAAGTGTAGTGAACGCGATCAATGCATTTAAAAAAAATCTAATTTAGCCAATATTTATGTAGTTTGTATTAAGTTTTAGTATCACCAACATATAATTATTGGATATCATGACAGATTTGAAATAATTGTTATAATACTTAGTATTTGTGATAGTATGATTATTGCATCTTCGTCTTGCACAGTAAGTCTTTATTATTATTATTATTATTATTATTATTATTATTATTATTATTATTATTATTATTATTATTATTATTATGACTTATGCACTTCTCCCACGCGGCGGGGAAACGACCTGTCACAGATGTCATTGTGGCTAGGCTCACTCGTACGGCTCAGCAAGTAACGAGCAAGATCATTTACTTTCAGAACCTCTAACACTACATATCAGACACATCAGTGACAGTTTTTCTGACAATGTAACAGGTGTCTAGAATGACTGCTTTTTGTACTGTTGCTAGTATATGCTTTATATTCAATTCTTGCAGATGTTTGATGAGGGATTTTGGTGTTATTCCGATTGAAGAAATTGTCAGGGGACGGATCTGAACCTTTTTTACTTTCCAAATCTCCTTTATCTCATCTGCTTGCTCTTGGTATTTTGTGGCTTTGTTCGTGTATGCGGAGTAGAGATTATGTGACAGTGGTACCGTAATATCGATGATGGTGACGTCCTTCTTGATTTTATTTAGCACTATAATGTCTGGTCCATTTGCAGTGATGGTCTTATCTGTTCTAAACTCCCTATCCCAATACATCTTCATGGATTAATTTTCCAAGACGGCGGGAGGTTGGTACTGATAATATGGTACGTTTTTCACACTAAGGTGTTCTTTAACAGCCAGAGATTGTTATTATTATTATTATTATTATTATTATTGCTGTTGTTGTTGTTGTTGCTGTTGTTGTTTCTGCTACAGAAAAATATGTCCGAAGTGTACGAACACATTTTTCTGAAGATTCTCAATACTTAACATTTATGTAACGTGATTTATTTTCTTAGAAACTATATTTTTCGTGTATTTGTGGATATGCATTAATATAATTATAAAAAAATCGTGTGAACATCTCTTACTTTGTAAATTATTATTTTAAATATGAAAACGGAATCCAACTTTGAACAGTCAGGCCCTGAATTTTGTGTTACATTATAGCCGAGGGCCGATATATATGCGAGAGCAAGTTAGTCTCATATTGCTATGTTTATCATGTATTAAAAACATACTATTTTATCAATGCCATCCACGCATCAAACGTTGAATTTCATTTAATTTAGATTTCGAGATTCTCCGCGTGTATGATTACCCCTGATGCAGTGCAGATACCCAGAAGAGCTAAACCTGCAAAAGTTTTAGACGGACCACAAAGGAATAGTTTTGCAGATTATAATTTAAGGAACATAACTTGGGTTTCCTTAGGGGCCCAAAGATAGAAGTTTGAAGGAGTATAAGTCATCGTTTTCAAGTTATGCAAGATTGAAAGTACTTTGCGGGTTGTATGTGGGCCTGATACATTTTTCTTAGCATAATCGACATAATTGAAACATTTTTGTCTTAAATATGTTTGATTCATCCTGTGGGATAATTTTCTAAAACGCACTTGTACACACACGAGGTCTTATTTCGATGGTGTCTAGTAAACTGAATAAAATGTCCACTCTCTTTAACCTATGGGATAGAGAAGGAATACTTCGCACTATCTTACACCAATTGTACTGAGATACTTAATTATATTTGTCGGTCTAATATTTTGGAGAGTAAGAGAGTATATTTCAGTGGAATTTTCTGCAATAACTGTAAAACGTAATTCAATGTCGTTGTAAGTCTGATGATACTTGCATATCTGCAATGCAATAATTCATCTGTGTAGCACGTAAAATGTCATCGGTAGAACTACGACATTAGGCCGAGGTCCGAACAGGGTTACAGTGCCAAAGGAAACAGATAAGAATTGTTATACTAGTTATTGTTATTTTTATACTATAATGTGGTGCATGTGGCGTCATGGAGAAAAACACACAGACATTTACAAGTATGTACAAGTTTATTTACATGTATGTATAACAACCAACTTCTGCTCCGAACCTACACACTTGAAAGTATTTCCCTGTGGATACCGCACATAGCTAGGGAGGCCCCGCCTCCTCTGATGCTACTCCCGCGCCACTATCGTGACCTCGTCACCCGTGCACTAGGCACGACACGCTCCAGCCTGGGCGTAAAGTTTTGCGCATCGCGCGAGGTTTCCAGAATAAAACCCCCGTCTGAGCTCGTCGGCTCGATTTTATACCAGAGTGCAACCGTCACGTGACTGTTCTAGGAGTAGGAGGGAGGCTCGCGTCTACCACGTGACTTTCCTGGTCAAGCTGGCATCCCCTTTGTCTAAATGTATCCCAAAGCCGGGGCGCCAGCTATTCATGCCTGCAGGTATGCGGTACTTCCGCTCCTCCTCCCACCCACGGCCGCCACCGTGACGCTACATGCATTAATGAGTGTTACTGTTTCAAGTCACTACTTCAATACTTACTTGCGGAACTAAATTATGACATGCGCCAAAATCGGAGAAATATTTACCATTTGAATTTATTAGATGAACACTTTTTTAATTGTTATCTAAAATTCACACGTACTAGGGGAAGATAATTATTCAAAATCGTTATACAAACATGAAGGGAATAACCACGGCCAAGCTGATCAGATATTTCAACATGCGAGCAGTTTTAGTACAATGAAGTACAGAATGCATATCGGCGCTTGTGACAAATGTATTCATGCCCCAGACCATATTGATGCCGATCGTTATTCACGGGATCACCCTGTAAATCTCGTCGGCTGACGCAAATCGAGCGCGGGGCTTTTCCGCCGCGCGGAGAACTCGTTTAGCAGACGGCGCGGACGGCGGCGCGGCCGCGGGCGACGGCGACGGCGCATCGCGCCCGATAAATCTGCCGCCTGCGGCGTCGCACACCCACCCACCCATCGCCATCGCCGCCGCCACTGCCCGCCCGCCTCCGCCCACGGGCGGCGGCCAGAGCATTAGCTCACGCGCGAAATATCTCCTCAGATGGCGGCGGAGATAGCGCGAGTGGCACCGAGACGAATACCGCTCTCCGGCGACGGCCGCCCCGCCCCTCACCCCGCCCCACCCCGCCCCGCGCTGCCCAGCTCTCCACCGCCCCGCGCGTTTTGTTTGAAATGATGCTCGCTTACTAAACGTTCGGTTATAAATTACGCTCTGCATCACGTACAACTTGTCACTATCAAGGCCCCAGGAACGCCGGCCGGCACGGCGGCGGCGGCGGCGGCGGCGGCTCTGCGGCCCACCCTCCCGGCGCCGCCGCCCCCGCCCCCGCCCCCTCCCGCGCCGCAACCGCAGCCGCAGCCGCCGCCGCCTAGACCCCGATGATGCGATGGTCCGATAGACGAAATGCATCAAAGCGGGCCCGGCCACGGCGCGGCGCGGGCGAGGGGGCTGCGAGCGCGGCGGCCGCGGCGGAGAGGCGCTCCGGCTGCTTCAGCTTATCACGTCCGGGGCCCCGCGCCAGAAATTTACTGGCCCTAATTATAGGGTTGCCGATATTTAATTACAGATGCGAGCGCCCCGCGGCCCCGCGGAGCTCCGGCCCCTCCCGCCCCCATCCCCGGCGGCCCCTCGGCCGCGCGTCACTCCACAAGACGTATATACTCTCCTCTGGCGGGCGGGCGCTCGGCCGCGCTCGCCGCGCCGGCGGATGGTACTGCGCGCGGCGGCGGCGGCGGGGGCGGTCGAGGCGATGGGGGCGGGGAGGGCGGGCCGCCCGGTGGTCGCGCAGCCCATTGTTCCGCCCCCGCCGCCGACTCCCGAGCGCGCGCGAGACGCGCTTCTTCTATTTGTACTCGTAATTGCGCCGGATTTATATCATTACGCCGCATTACAACGGCGCTGAATGAATTTTATTATTTACGATGTACTTTCACGGGTTTTCAGAACAGGAATTTCCGCGTGGCGGGGCCGTCGCACGGTGCTGACGCCGCCGTGGTGCTGGGTGAGCTGGTAGGGGGAGGGGTGGGCGGCGGAAGATGGTGTTGGTGGGTGGACCACATGCGAGTGGGTCATGGCCGGGTGGCGGGTGGTGAGGGCGTTGAATGGGAGGGGGTGGGTGGATGGTGCATGGGGAGGGTCTTGGGAGGGTGGTGGGTGGTGAGGGCGTTGAATGCGAAGAGGTGGGTGGATGGTGCAGGGGGGCGGTAGGTGTTGGGTGGGTGGTGGCTGACGGTGGGTGGGGTGGGCGGTTTGGGCGGCAGTGTGTGTGGGCGAGCGACTGCTTTTTCATCAGCCGGGTACCTTTCGCACCTACTCTGCCATCAAGATCGCAACGAGAGCGTACTGGCCCGCCTCTAGGGCGTGGAGCGTGACCGTGCGTGGAGCATGGAGCGTGCCGAGCGTCGCTCACCCGCGCCCGGACTGCTACGCTTCGCCTTGGCTTCTCGGAATTCCTTTCTGTGTCACTGCCTCTTGAGATTGTGGCCTCGTCACGTACGCTCATCCAGTACTGGCTGGGCGAGCAGTTCCTGCTGTGCATTCCTGCTCGGGCGTTCGGGAGAATAAAAGCAAAGGGTCTCGTTTCGCTTTTACAGCTGTACCGCTGCTCGAACACATCGTATAATTTATATCTTATTACATTCCTCTTTAAAGTTCATGCGGTACAGGATTATATATGTGCACCACATGTTTTGATACTTTTTCTAAACCTTTGCTTTATATACTTTTTCACAATTCTCATTAAATTTTACATGTAGGTAAAAATGTAGCTATAATATTTATTTTAGTTCTTGGAGTTCAGGTGCCCTTCAACTACTGAGTACTGTGAAGATCATTGAGGTCCATGATTTATTATCTGATGAGTAGATGCTGCCATAATGATGGAAATTGTGACGGAACTAGAGGCAGGGATTCAGGAGAACCCCGAGAAAATGGCAAGTGCTCGCTCTGGCCACCAAACACTCCAAACGAATAGGCTGCGGTTCTAACTCGCGCTCCAGCGGCGCAAGGCATAAGGGCCAGGCCTAATGGCTAGAGAAAAGATTAGAAACATAGTAACTTAAGTTTCAATTGTACAAGATTCTCGACTATAAAGAAAGGAATTTGTTTTCTTTATAGTCGAGTATCTTGAACAATTGAAACTTAAATTACTATGTTTCTAATTTATGTTTCTAAATATTGCCAGTTATTTATGACTCACCTAAGTAAATAAAAGACACTGATAGAATTTTACGAGGTTTTCGACAATGTGACAGCTTAGAAAACAAATTTAATTTCATCAGAAATATTGATCCTCAAAATGGACCCTGGGCATTAATGGGTTAATACATAACCAAATTCTCTTCATTAAATCACTTACTTGCAGGTACTTACTACCGTAAGTTGTGAGCGATAATCCATCAATATTTCAGAATATACTTCAATTCTCGATTAAATATGATTAAAATCCTAACTGTATACAAACTAGTATTTCTGTTCATCAAAGATTCTAATATATTTGAAATTGTATTAATTGTAAAATGTAAAAATTGCTATAATGAAATTTCAGGTGCAAATACCATTCAGCATTGGAAGACACCATTTTCACAGAATGCATCCTTTGTTGGGACCATACCCCTTGGCCACAGGAGTTTGCTCATTCCACCGGGCCTCCCTCAAAATCCGTCCCCGTTCCCGTCCGTCCGTCCGTCCGTCCCCTTCCGGCCGCGCTTCGCAACGCGAGGCATATGCCGGGATAATGGGCTTCGATGGAACCAGGCCACGGCTGTTGTTGCCAATGCTCGCTTCGGGTGATTGGCTCTTCCTACGAAGGAAACGCGGCGTCCAGGAAAAACCTTTATTTCCGAGAAAGTTCCTCGCACCAGGAACAGAGAACACTGCTTCCTATTAATTCACCGTTAGGCTCATCTATGATATTGAAGGATGTGGTTCCTCTTCCGATTAAGACCGCTTATAATGCCACCTTCTGTATATTTTATAAAAACTGGGGCAAAGTGATTTGGATGTAATCGATATATCACTATTTCCTGGTGGCGCTGCGCGTGGAGAGCGAATGAGGGAAATGGGCGATTTGAAGGGGCGCATCCGCTGCTCTTTTTAATGTAAACAACCTTAGACTTTCACAAAGTGTCCCTGGGGCGAATGGATGTCCGGAAATGTTCTGGCGCCGCAAAACGTGTTTGTAAACAGTGTTGGGCATTTATGCAGGGAATGATGGTAGTTTGTGTTATCTAACAGTTTGTGTGCAGTATTATAGCAGTAATACGGTTTATTGATTGTTTATAATTAGTGTAGAAACATCACCACATTATGTTTTGGAATTTCATGTGCAAATGACTATGAAGCAATTAAAGTTAAACTTGAGACATGAAACAAAGGAGCATTTATTCTTCTTTTAAGGGTAAATCATTTTAGCAATTTTAAAGGACAGAGTATTAGCCAAGTTACTAATTTAAGAGAAAAAATTAATAATTTCGAACATGAATCTAGGGAATGTATAATAAATCACCTTTTCGAAGTGTATAGGTTTATAGAATTGATCCTTAAATATTAAACGATATCGAAAATATTTGCAATTTCGCACACATTCTCAAACTGTAACCATCATAAATCAGAATTTCTAATTATCGCATTATTTCAAAATGATGTGGTGGTTACATCACATTCTTTTAAAAATATTAATTCATGACTGTTAAGCGCATAGTAAAATATGAAAAATGCATTACATTTTAATTACTTCAGTAATTAAATAATTTGTTCTGCATGCATTTAGATGGTAATTACATCAGAGCTGCTGTTGAAGGGAACGGTGCGTTCCCCGAAGCAAAGGGTGCACGGCAGGGTGACGACAGCTTCATCCAGACCTATGATGTCACCGGAAGAGGCAATTTGAACACATACCGGAAATTTTGGTTCTTGGAATCTCCGCCTCCATTTTCTTGATTTATGTCATTAGACTTTGGGAGCGTCGCTGTCGTGTTATGAGTCGCACATAAATAATAATTAGTGATGGAGAGATAGACAACGATAAGACATTCTTTTCTCGGGAAGAAAAATATAACTATTTAGAGTAAAATGGTTTAGTCTATTCTGAAATACTTTTTTTTCTGCCTGAGAGATTCCCACAAATAGAAGCTGTTCTCTTGTTATGTGTGTTTTGTTGGTATATACAGTCTCAAACGTTGAATTACATTATTTGTATATTGATACTACAATACGTTTTTTTTAATTTGCCATCGTGCAGTATAAAATGGATAAGAAACAAGAATTTTAAGTTGTTTTTTAAGGAATATGAAACAACTAAAAGATGTTCGCCTTTGAAATCGACGCGACGTCTTGATTTAAACTTAAAAAGCTACCATACGCACAGAGTCATTATTTAGTTTCATGCCTGCCGCTTCATTCTGTCACATTCATTTTACAATTAACATTTTATTATTCGTTCCTTCTCTTTGGCAACTGTATACATTTTGTATTTATACGAAAAACATTTGCGATGCTCAATGGGGGATCAATTGCGACATGTGTAGGTTCATTCAATGAATTCCTTTGATGGTATTCAGTGTATATTTTTCACATAACATTACTGACCTGCATGAGAACTTCCCATTCTCACGCATTTTTCACTGCTAGACTCATTAACGTCACGGAAATCTGACTGAGGAGCATACCATTGTGTTTGTTTGGACGGCTAACAGATGTCGCTGCTGACGAAAAAGACGCGCCCTCTAGCGAGGGGAAAGGAGCATGTTTTAGGGCAACAGCGTGTTTGCGCAAGATGGTCATGATGAAACATTACAGTGACCTCGAATCCAAAAGGAAATACAACTTTACCAATTCAAATGCATATTTTTAAACTGCTGAACATTTGGGAAAAGATCAGATACCAAATATTTGAAAGAATATATGAATTAAACATTTATTTTTGAAGCTTCTTCTAGCGACAGTCATTTCAAATATTTCTTGGCCGTCGAATCGTTGATATCAAGGGACAGGGTGAACTATTATGAACAGAATATTGTATTTACGAAATGCTAAGCTCCCTAATATTATTTACTTTCAATTGATGTTGTTGGTTGAAGTTTAAAACGTCCCCTAGACGGTCAATATTTACGTCAATATTGTGCACAATAATTGTATAATAATATTGCTGGGCCAACCTACACGACGCAATATTGTTGCTCAATAAATTAATTAACTGTTGACACTTCTTCAGTCAACATGTGGAATAATAAGAAAACAGCAAGTTGTGTGGCCAATGCGTTATTTATAGTTTCTTAAAAGAAGGACAAAAGAAGTGCAGGTGGATGAAGGAATGGTTAAAGAAAATAAATGAATACATTCATGAAAATTTATTTACTGAACTACGAATTAGTTAATCAAGTGACTTTCAAAACTTTCTGCGACTGACGACAAATTATTTGATAAACTGTTGAGAATGATTATACCTGAAACTCTTTTTCTGTTTGTACTCTTAGCCATTTTAGTCGATGTTCACTCTAAGTCTGTGAAGCTATAACTGAATGAGTATTGCGCCATATTAGCCACAGACGACACAATATTTTCTAGATTGCACAATAAACATCAAATTCATTTTGATTGACTCAATATATTGCTCAATCTTTCAATACGATCTACAGGCGGCCAATATTATTGTACAATATCTATTATTGCACAATAATTAATATTAACATTAATATTATCATATTGATGTAAATATTGATCGTCTAGGGGCGATTGAGAGCAATAGCTATGATCACAGACGTCCAACTATTTACTCTTAAGTAAACTGCCTCGCGACTGACACAGATTCATAGTTATCTTCTATGTTTTGTTCTCAGCGGTACAAAATTCCAAAATTCACAAGAAGAAAGCCGCTTGTGAAGAATTTACGGTTCGCTGGGGAGTATAATTGCGGGGAAAGACGAAGCGTGCTATTAAATATAGATTAGCGCAAGAAATGAGAAGAAAAGGTGGAATTTCTCTGAGAAATCTCGACCTCGTAATTTTGGGGGGTTCCATTTCGCCTAAGGGGGAATGGCTACTGCAGTTATTTTGTGGCGCTCATAAGAGATATTTGCCAGGAGATGTAGTGATATGCATGCTGACGTTACGAATTTCCTTCGCATTCTCATTTTTTACTGGAATTTCCGCAGATGATACATTATTGAAACTAACCAAATGATATGATCAGTATTATACAACTAAGATTCTAGCCATGTAACTGAATACCAACTATTTTGATTGAAACAAGGATGTGATACAATGATGTTTTAGAACTTTTGTGTTGAGAAATACTTGTGCATGATTATTTCAACAGTTTGAGGACATATTGCCAATGAATAATTTTTCACGAAATACAATTTTCTGCTTTAATAATTTTTTTGAACTGAATTAAGGCAATAATATGTGAATATAACATACATTACCTGCACAATAAATTCAAACCGTTAATGCAAGAAATCCTCTCTCCTCTTAGTATTTCGCTATAGTTTCATTTCTTGCTCTGTCGCCGAAAACCTAAAATGAGAACTTGCTCATAGGCAGTTGTCGACGAAAACTCGCACTTCGCTCGATTTCTGACTGGTGAGTATGTGGGGCGAGGCGGGAAGTGCGAAAGAACAGACTTGCGTCCGCCCTCGCAAGATTCGTGCCCGCACTGCAACGTCAGGCGCCTCCGAGCCAGACGGCGCGTAATTGCCACGTCTTCCCGTGGTGAACCATAATGTATTGTTTTCCTCAATTGACATACGCTTGTTTGGTTGAAAGGGTATTTTCAGCTACACCTTCATGGTTTTATACGGGATTCATGTCAAATGTCCCTGGCCATAGAAGAACGCCAATTTCTTCTCGTTGAGAAATGACTTTCAGGGTTGTAGGAATGTGTTTATTACATACAAACGAATAATGAACATGTTTGCCACGAGTCTAATAATTTGAACAGATCTGTACGTGTAATCACTTGGAAATGCTCCCATGCTAGCTGGCTGGTCTCGCCCCCCCCCCTCCCCCGCCATCGCAGCCGCCGCCGCCGCCGCCGCCGCCGCCGCCGCCGCCGCCGCCGCGCTCCGTCTCAATCTCGCTCCGTCGCCGACGCGCAGGATCGATCGACGCCAGTCGCCGCATTGACGCGTTCGTTTGTTGATTATGATCATTATTAGCGGTAAGTAGCGCTCGCGATAGAGTCGGCTGACTTACGAGCTGGACAGGTTGATCAGAAACGATGTGCCAACGCGCACAAGATGCCGCTCGTGGGCTGATTTTTTTGCTAGGTAATGCTACGTATGTGAGACGTGTTTATTCATTCTCCCCTCTAATTTAACTTTTGTGTCATGTCTTTAAAGGTAATCACATATCACTGAATACATTAATGGATTTGAAAATAAATAAACTAATGATAGCAAACTTCTCACATATGGTGCACAAGTGGTACCTACCATATAAAATTATAAAAATAAGGTACTTTAATGGGATTTTATAAGATATTTGAGAAATAACTATAATAGTTTTTATTTCTTATGATATTTTTTATTTATTTATATATTTATTTATTTATTTGTTTATTTGATTATTTGTTTATTTATTTATTCATTCATTTATTTATTTACTTATTTATTTATTTGTACATACATACACGTTTCCTTATGCTGGTGAACTTTACTCCTCAGAAGCCCTCTGGTGGGAACTCAATGATAACGCTTACCATACGTCTGTTGGAAAATTGCAAAAACACATTGTAGATTATTTATGCCTCGGAAACCTACATATTATTTAATTTATAAGGCAGTAAGAAAACAAACACGCTTCTTTACTACAACTCTAGAGAACTACCTCGCCTTCACTGCGAAAAAAAAAAAAATGTTTCCATACAGTACTTGTTTATCACACTCTACATACACATACATATCTATAAATCTCGTCCAATGTCTCTCATCTCGTGTTACACAATTTACACCCCCTGCATGCACAATTCTGCCACAGCTTGTGTTAGCTCAAAGAACGATTATCTAAAACACATATTAAAGAATTAGATTGAATCAATGCCCAATAGGCTTGAGTTACTAACGAAGGCCAAGACACTGTATATGATGCAATAGTAGTTAATCGTGTATTTTAGTTTATCTCGTATTTGGCAAACTAATATACATTCGTATTTATATAAAGTGGCTGTGTGTGCTTTTAGATCAAATTGTAATGAACAATGGAGTCGCTTCGAGTGCTGTACGCCGTGTGGTGGCGCGGCGCCCGAGGCCGCCGGCGCGCGCCGCGATGGCGAGGGCCTCGGCAGGCGCAGCACTCATCGAGAGCAAAAGGAGACGTAAGGAGGCCATGCACGCCGGGATTGAAACCGAGAGTGGAGCGTGCGAATTAGGCACAGGGTGCCTCGCAAATCGCGCCGCGAGCGCCGCTGCCAGTTGGCCCGTACATTTTCTCTCCAGAACTCGCGCGTGGAAACTGGTACTCACCTTCTCTGTGTCTTGATTGGAAAGTATTATTTTGCGACACGGCAAAATAAAGTTTGCTGTACTCTTACCGCAAAGAACCGATGACCATGTGAAACAGTGGGGTACTGCAAAACAAACAAAAGTCTGAGGCCACATGAACCAACATAGCTAAAACCTCGCATATTGAGGATGATTCTATGAATATTTTCTAATACATTTCTACGAATTCGTTCTAAAAAGTCATGTACGCAACTCTACGAGATTGACAACGAGACATTAAACGTAACATTGTTTTAAAATCGTGTTAAAAGTAATTTTAGAAGTCAGACTTTAATTTACCAACCTGTGTTTTGATGTCCTAGCTTGCAGTACATTAAGCCTAATGGTAAATTCGCGTGTAGTTTTAAATTCATTTATTCACTCAATCAAGGATGTTTTTGTAATATATTAACGTTTTTTATAGATTCATGAAAGGTTATGAAATGTAGAGTTTGTTTTTTCTTGTAAAGGATTGAAGACTCGACTTAAGATAATCGATACTTTGCAAAATCAAATTCTGTTGCAAGTTTGGTAAAAACGTCCAGTTCTGATATTCATAATACAATTGACTCTATTCTATGTTAAATATTATTCCTTGGAAACATTTCGAAAATTTCACAAGTTGAAATAAATGAAGAGAAGGGTAGAATTGGGAAAATTAACTTGAACTGGAATTGCTGTTTGCATTTTGTGAATTGATATGATAGTCACATGATTAAGAAATTCGTAACGACACGTTTGAAAGACTACGATTTTTTTGGTGGAAAATGTCAATTATAATAGCATAATATGTGCAAACGTCTTTCAAATTTTTAGGCATTAAACCGTCAGTGGTTTCTCTAGACTGTCGTCATGTCTCAGAGCCAGCATTACCGTTGTCTACGCAACGACTCGGACCGGGAGGTCCTAGGGTCACAGTCTCGTTAATGGCGGATTTTGGCCTGGAGGAAAATTCTAGAGGTCGGCTGCTCTGCTCGGTAGTTTTCTGAGGTTTCTCCGATCAACAGGCGAATACCGGAACAGTATCCTAACAAATGGGTCACGGGCCGCGCGAGATCATTCTTTCCTCTTCCTTCTCCTATCCTCTCTCCTTACACACACACACACACTTCCACACGCATAGATAGAGCTTGCCCCGGCTGGAGCGGTGCCCCGTTGGCGGAGGC
Organism: Teleogryllus occipitalis; assembly: GCA_011170035.1. NCBI lineage: Eukaryota > Metazoa > Arthropoda > Insecta > Orthoptera > Gryllidae > Teleogryllus > Teleogryllus occipitalis. The sequence goes on along the minus strand of BLKR01015265.1, from coordinate 9,123 downwards.
ACCTGGAGAAAGTTTCTCGCACGCCGACGTGTATGTCGGCGCCGGAGAGTACCTTTGATCTCGGGTGGAATACCGCCACTTACTGGGATGATATATTCACACTTCCAACAGGACAAACGAAATAGCAGTTGACCTGACCGGAAGCATCAGTCCATCGGCCAATCAACGGCAGTCAGCTTAGGGCCTTACAACTGCCATATAACGTGATGGAGAACATTACAGTAGCGCGCTCTACAGTATCATCCTCTCACAGGAACTAAAATACGAACTGCTACCAACGTTATTTAAAACGTGTATGGAAACTAATTATTAAACAAATAATTACTTACTGCAAATCGGAATTCGAACCGACTTCTGATGTAAATTTTAAGACCAAACTTCAGATAATGCTTTAAACTAATTCCAGGCGCAACTTCATAAAGAACTTAATGAAAACTCGCAGACACTTCTTTCTTGAGCCAGCTTTCTCACGCACTACAGACGTAATACTAACTGATACTTACCTTCGTGATATTTGGCGGCAATACGTCACACGTGGTCTCGATCAAATTACATACCTCTCGCGTTTTCGTATTTCTCACAAATTAGACAATTTTTAGGTCGAAAGGTAGCGAGCCTCTATCTGGCGACACTAGCGCCTCCTAGAGTAGCATCCTTTAGCTTCTTCTTCTTCACTTCAAGGAGTAGACACATGTGCCTGTTCCGACTTTACAATATTCTTCCCTCTTTCTTCCTTATCATTATTATTAACGTAAATATTATTGCCACCTTTTCTAGGTCTTTCGACGTCTCTTTTTCCAGTGGGTCGATAGGGCATTGCCAGTTAGGGGATTTCACAGGCGTCGATTCTTCGTATATATTGTCTCCAAGAATCTTTATAATTTTCTATTCCTTCCTTTATGTTATAAATGCTCAGATCTTTTCGGATATCTTCATTTCTTATGAGATTATATTTGGTGCAGACTTTAACTTTCCTGAGGAATCTCGTTTCAGCTACTTGTATTTTACTTTTGTCTCTCTCTTTAACTATCCATAATTCACTGCTATAAAAAAGAACAGGGTATTGTTTTGTAAAATTTGATTTTTGTGTCTTTCCATGTTTTATTATGGAGGATTCTATTTATTATCCCACATATTGATTGAAATCTATTGGTTTTATTTTCAATGTCCCTATCGACGTCATAACTTCTTTCACATCCAAAATAGTTAAAATGTGAAACTTGTTCTATGGGAGCATCATCAATAATTATTTTCGATCTTCCACATCCTCTAGCTTTGCCCCCAATTTGGATGGAGAGTTGGCAGGCCTCGAGCCGCTGCTGGCACGAGCGCCGCGCGCCGACCGAGGCCTGCGTTGCGGCGCCGCTCGCTGCTCGGGAGCGCCGCGCCGCGCCGCGCCGCGCCGTCTCCGTGCGCGGGCGCCGGGACTTGCGGGGCACTTGGTAGCAAATTGCGCGAGAACAATGGGCCACTTGGCGTCGCGGCGCTCCCACCGCCCCACCGCCTACCGACCACCGACCACCGACCACCGACCGCTGGACCACTCGCCGCGCTGGCCGGGGCTGCTCGCGCGTCGGAATGCTGCTGCTGCGGTTCCGCTTCGGTTCGAGGAACAATACGAGGAGGCTGCTTCGAGATGCTCTAGTAGCGCTGTGCACGCATTTGTTTCTATTTTAAAATAATCCTCGGTATGATTGTATTAAATAATGAATGGGAGGAGGTTACCTTGTGAATTAAAGATACACTTTGTTTTAAGTTTCTCAGTTGAAGAAAAAAATCATTCGTGGATTTTGATTACGACATTTCTTCTCGTTCGACGAATTTGGGTTACGAAGTCGAGACGAAGATGTGGTATCACTATAATTGTTATTATCTTTAATTCACTAACAAATTTCTTCCCAAAGATTTTTCTGTACTCGATTGTGCCTCCGTTGCATTGCACCAAACGCATTGAAAAAAGTCTTTCCTCACACAAGAGTAAGAAGGCATTGTATTATAAAAGTATAACTGTCACTTATTTCATGAAATAAATGTGGGACAACAGCTACTCAGAGACACACAAACAATAAATAAGTAATGAAACATAAATGAAATGACATCAAATGTTTTAAATATTTGACAATGCGCCTTTCAACACTCCAAGACGTTTTTCCCACTAAATACCTTGCCTTTGACGGAGACACCGGCGGAGATACGAGCATTTTTATTGGTATTGCAAGGATGAGAATTTCCAAACAGATTGGTGTAACACTTTGTGTATACAAGATGGACTCCTATGCTGACATACTTTGTAAGTGACCGTGTATGCTCTCAATTGATGTTTTCCTCAGAGGGAACAGCACGACCATTCTTCAGCGATAGAAATAGTGTACTGCTCATGGCCCACTTGCAAGACTCTTCCCAGAGACTGGGATGATTGTGGTGAAGGAGATTCCAGACAAAAATTAATGGATTTGGTTAACAATTTCGTGAATTCATTCAGTTATGAGTGATGAAAGTGTTGATGACGATGTTCAATATTATTGGTGGATATGTAAGGATAATTATTTTAATATTTCCTTAGGTAAAGATGTAATTAAATCATAAGGAAAGTTGAAATTAAATGAAAATTAAAGGGTTTTATTCTCTACATTAAACTATGGAGAAATACACTTTGCAGGAATAGCGAGAGTAGATAATAGCAACAGAAGCCGAAATTGGAGTGTTAACTCATTACTAATAACCACATATTTCGTTTTTATGCTTCAAATACCACATCAAAGAACGAGTGAGTTTGGTATTTATTAATAGTTTATCAACAGAGATGCTGAAGATCGCAGAGTCAAGTGAAGAATAACATTTTTTTCTATTTCTCTTGCCATTAATTCGGAGATGTGCTCCTGTATCACACGTGTACTGTGGTTATACTGAGAATAACGTGCAAGAATAATAAATATCATGAATACAGTGGAAGGAACGCAATCTGACCATCTAATAAGGTACGCTCTTCACGTGAAAATTGTAATAAAGAAGCTGGATATTTTGACATGATGGAGATAGGCAAGAAAAATGAAGACTATTTTGTTCGAGCAAGGGGAGAGCCCAATAATACGCATCAAGAAACTTTTTTTGTCGAAAATACCAATTTAAGTTCGTCCGTTCACAGCCGAGGCGATATAATCACGTTCCGACCAGATGCGAAGTGTCGCGGTTCATATCTAACTGACAAATATCCATTCCTGGTGATCGTGTTAATGTTCTGAATGTCTAAGGCGTTAGTTCCCAGTCTAATGGCTTTGTCGTCAATGTGTACTAATTTGAAATGTAGCACCCCGTCACAGGCTAGATGGGTTCGAAGGGCAAAAGCTTAAAAACCGATGTTCTTTTAAAGATGTCCATGACTTGATCATTTACCAGTTCTGGGCAGTGTGTATTTTGCGTGAAGCGTGAAGTGATGAAGATTCGGCGACCGGGTCCCGAAGCAGGCGGCGCGATGAACGGGTCCGGAAGCGCAGGGAGTGGGGGCGGCGTCGGAGGCCGGCCCGCGCGCGTTCCAAGCCGCGGGCGATTGGCTGCCAGGAGGGCGATGCGCCGGGCGATAAGGGGCGATACATGGCAGAGCGGGTCGAAGGCAGCCCTATCCCCGCCCACGCACGCTGCCCGCCCTCCGCGCGCGCCCGTTTCTTACTACATCACTTCTTACAATCGATTCAGTCTTTCCAGTTTAACTCGATTCGTTATAAATATGAGTCGTTTTTCATATGATTCTAAATATATCAAAATTCTCCGTCAGCATTCGGTTGTATCAATTATTATTTCCTTCCCTCCAAAGACACTATTTTTACACTCCTTGTCTTTAAATATCTTGTACCACACTTTTCCTTTCATCTCTCTTATTATCAAGTATGTTTTACCTTTCGTTGAGATGAACTCAATTAAGAGGCAAACAATAAGGCGAACTCAATTAAGATTTTTTTAAGATATAAAACATTTGGGTTACGAGTGTCTTTGTTAGCTGAACTGATCTAGTGGGCGGGTACTTATATATCCTACAATGCACGCAGAAGAATATTTGTGATAGGGAAACTTCAGCAAAAGCGTGGAGTGGCCTTTCGAACTGTAAAGGAAACTTTCCAAACCCCGGTCCTCATTTTGTTTTCGAATATTTTTAAATTAAATTTCCCGTACAATTAAATCAAAATATTTGTAATGAATACCGTACTTAGTTATTCCCATCCTATATTTCACTTCAAAAGATTGGACTAGAAGTTTAAGAACAAAATATTTTTTCATAAACACTACATTTTGTGGATTTATAAAAAGTTCTCCTAATGTGAGCCCCCCGCAAACGTTTAAAGAAATGGGTAAAAATAAGTGAAAAAACTCTAAATAGATTGAACTCAGAATAATTTTACAAAAATACAAGTTTAACTCCTACATAAGAAATTGTCCTATATATCTTGCACATAGTCTATATAGTGGGATAAAAGTCACATATATAAGCAACTTTTTCCGCCCCCGCACGCTTTACATGAGCCGCGAGTGAACACATAAGGCACATCACCCATCTCCTACAACTCTCTGAAAATTTACACGGCAAAAGATGTTCTCCGCATCTTCTTTACCTAGGAGGGAACATACTCCTGATAGAACTTTCAATGCGGATGGGCCAGAGGACATGTTAAATTCCTCGCGGAAGGTGGAATCTTCCTTTTACTTTTTGTTTACTTCAGAATTGTTCTAAATCTCTCTTTCGATTTCTCTGGGATTAAATTAAAAAAAAAGTCTCTTGACCTCTTTCTCCTTGCTGCCCTCTAGAACTGACAGGCTTCAGAGTACGCTCTTGCTTTTTTATTAGACCCGTGAGGTATAAGGAATGCCAAATATCTTGTTTTTATTTTACAAGGCGAAAAATTGGTGGCTCGCGTTATGAACCTTTGGGGGGCTCGGGTTACGCACCAGCGTGTTTATATTTCAAATGCCAATAACATATTTTACGAGGTAAGTAAAATAAATTACATTACCCTGCATCAATAGCTTGGAATGTCTATTTCAATATAATGTAATGGTTAGATGAATAGCCGACGAAGTAGTGAAATCAGGCAGATGAAAATAAGCGCTTGAAAAAAATTTCCTTCTACTGTTCGCACTAATTGTCCAGGCCACATGGGCAATTGGTGTCCCACCAGGCCCAATTGTCCACGCACTAATTGTCCACACATTGTCCGGCAACAAGTGAAAATGAACACACTACCGCTTGACTTGGCCTCGGATTTGCAAAGAGCTACTATTTTGGTGCCTTTCCAGTATGCAACAGTACTCTATGGAGCAGTAAATCAAGGGGATTGCATTACCGGGTCCGGGTTTGGGTACTTTCCTCTACTTTTGGCTTCTTACCCAAAGAAAATTAATTAAATTTTGTCAATTAATTGCTGAAAATCGCAAAACGGTCCAAATATATATTATTTTCTGAAACATAGGAAACATTTATTTATTTATTGATTTTGATTTTGGTTCAATTATCTCGTAACATAAAATGGCTGTTTTTAAAAGTTTGCGTATTATCTATAAAAAAATATTTGAAGAATGATAATGCAGTACTTTCACACTTTTTCATACTACCTACCCAACAACTGTTATTACGTGTCTTAGTGGCCCGATTCTCAAAGCTGCCACATTTTCTGATACATTTTCTTGCAAGAAATACAGCTGATTCTTCGTTATTACTTGATACTTGTTTACAAAGAAGTTTCTATTATTTTCTTTCTTAGGTAACCTGTATTCCATTTATTTTCTTCATACTACTTCTTTTATTTACTTCTTTAGTTTCTGCGTGATAAATACTTTTAAACAATTTTGAGAATGGGATATTAGGTGGGCCCCTTCACCTGCAAACAGAAAAAAATAGTTAGCAAACGTAGGATCAAAGTTGGATGCAGACATTTAAATTTGACAATTTTTGAATTTTAAAACTAATAAAGAATGAGTAATTTACATCGCATGGCCGTTGCGAATAACATAATATAACATTTTGGAATAAGCGTTCTAAGAATAGAAGAAGCGTAAGTCCCGATCTACACGCTTCCTTTTGACGAACGATTGCGGAGACTTCGGGAACGCGCGCGCGCCCAGTGCGCCTTCTGGAAACCACGCGTTTCGCATGCGCGCCTTCGCTAAACCTTCGAAACCATCCCTCAAAGGAATGGGTGCAAATCGAGTCTATGACTGTCACCAATATTAAATTAAGGAAATCTAAATAAACTGATAAAATGAAGATATCAAAGGAGCTTACTTCTGTGGTTAAGATTAAAACCTTAAAAGCAAAAAGAAAGCCATGAAGATTAAAACCTTGTAAACCTCTGTAGCATGTACAAAAAAATGTTTTTTATGACTCAGATTCTTATCAACCCCGTTCGAAAAATTATTCTCATGGCTTTGGCAATAAAATGAAGAATCTGTTAATTTGAGTCATACGAAAATTGTGATCGTGAAGATTCACAAGAAGGCGAAATGATTTTGAGAGCGTATGGGAACACGCTTTCGAGCAGGACTTCACGACATCCAGCAACAACTTGTAATGCTGCTCTACTCGTTACTTCTTTGATCTTAATTGAAATGAATTCGGCCACCAAGAGTTTGTCGTTATTCTCATCACGACACCTGTCAGGACTAAGGCGAAATCCTTTCACAAGTTCTCGTGACAGTCTGTGGCAATGCAGATTAATCAGCTTAACTGTACTCCTGGTGCAATATTATTGATGATTTGATGATTTGTTAGTTGTTTCTATCTACCTCTTTAGTTTATAGATTATTTTTAAACATATTCATATAGAATATGTATGTTTAAATGGAAACACATTAAAATATTTTTTAATTTCTTCAATTGTATCTGAAGAATGTCAAGTATTTTTCGAGTAAATTATTATAGATAAGGGAGGCAGGGATCTAGTTATCACTGTTGGTAAGTCGTCACCCTCACACTAAGTTTAGAAAACCATCAAGTGAAATCGTCAGTAATATTATCAATACAGATTTAGATGCCTTCACCTTAACAATTGAGTCCTCTCGACTCCACTTATTATATAAACTCATTTATTGCGGATATGAAAAGAGAAAATTAATGCTTACTCGTAATTGTTGCACCACCATTATTTTTATCTATTTAAAAAATTCGGATTAATGTATTCGTTTGAAGGGTTCTCAACGCTACCATAGCACGTGTTATGGCGAATTCTTGCATTTTATAGACTAACCAAGAAAACTTAAATATAGCTGCAAAATCAAAAAAAAGCAACCAGGGGAAGAAAGAAAAAGGGAAGTGTTTGATTTCTAAATTGATTGATTGATTTGGTTGGCGATTCCGGGCGTTTCAACTGTTCAGGTCATTAGACCCGTAAGTGTAGTGCTTGCTTTTATCGCGGGAGGTAGCACCAATCTCCCACGCTGGATGGCAAGATCGAACTACATCAACTTGCGGGGGTTTTCCCCAAACAGGTATCTCCCACGAGTGGGGCACCGTCACAGCCAGGATAAGCTTTAAGCTATGACTGGTCTCCCGTCATGTATGATAGTGTAGTGCATTTGAGTGTAAATGTGTGTAAATAAGGAGTGAAGATAAGACAAGGAATATAAAGGAAAGAACGCTCGTGGTCCGTGGCCCGTTTGTTAGAGGGCTCGGGCATGCGCCTGGTGTTGATCGGAGAAACCACGGAAAACGACCGTTCAAAGCAGCAAGCTACTAGAATTCTCTCGACAGCGGTTGAAGTCGGCCCAGCTGACAAGCTTGTGTCGAAAATCCTGCCACCGTCGGGACTCGAACCTAGGACCATCCGGTCAAAGGCACTGCAATGTCATCAGTTGATCCCCTGAGCCACTTTTACCGGTTTGTTTTCTGTAGTTAGCGGCAGAGAGACTTAGCTGATGAACATTTTATGATCGTAAAAGTAGCCATACACGAGGGAGCGCGTCTAGCCACTTTCTCTTCCACTGATAAGTAATTGTCGCCGCCGTGTTTCCTCCACCTGTTCTAGTGAAGGAGCTTCAGCACTATTATTATTTCTATTATTTACAATTTTGAAAATTCATGGAGAAATTTGAAACGGTGTCTGTGTCGAAATTCTTATAAGCAAACTCGCACTTTCGGAGAGAAATAACATTTGCAGCCGTTTTTGAGAAAATCTTGTTCTTAAAATCGCCTTTATTTCACGCAAAAATACACGAAAACTACTCATATTTTGAAAAAAAATTTCATAAGCTCATTTAAAGATCTAATTTCGAAGAAAGATTTCATTAAGACAATTTTTCTATCTTCAATATTATAGTTGTAGGAAGACTCAAAAAACAATTTAAACTTTTGTAATTTTTGAAAATTTAAAGATTTCATCCAAAATATGACTTGCGCCATTTTTATAAGGTACTTTGCTCTAAAGTAAAAGAGACAGAAAACATTTGGAGCCATATTGTTAGAAAATATTGAAATTTTTTTCTGCCAAAAAATTGCCTTCTTTTTTTTTTTGTTATTTAAGGTCGCATCAACATATAAGGTCATTAGCGACCACTATTGCTGTTAACGGTATGGTAACTATGTGGATGAAACGATATGGTGATTGATGATAAGGGGTGAAAGGACGAACAGAAATACAACCATGCCCGAGGCGGGACTCGAACCCGCGACCCTTCGGTCCGAGATCACTACGACACTACTGCCTTAGCGATCTCGGCCACCGGGCCGGCAATCGCCTTCTTTGCCGCAGCATTTCAATACTATTTAAATAGTAGTGTGCGGGAAAGAAAGGATGCGACGGCGGCAGATTCACAATCGGCGCGAGAGAGGCTTGAGAGCCGGGCTTGCTCGTATATGAGGATCTTAACCGATGACGTGACAGGGCATCGACAGGCGGGCTGCACAAACTTTCAGTTCAAAATCTCATTCCGGGCGTTGATTGATATGACTGCTTCACCAATAAGAGGACCACCAATAATTGGATATGGTTATTCCACGGGAGAAAAGATGCCGACCAAAATAACTGAATTCTGCTTTTCTACAGACATTACACACACTCTGGGCCTAACATTGCACTGTGTATATTATTCAAAACCATTGTATTTCTATGATGTATATTTATTCCATTCAGAATAGACAGT